>OY282479.1:2437161-2665164 GCA_958295575.1 Leucania comma | reverse complement strand
TCGTCATTCTACCACAATAATTAATGATTCTCAAATGAATTAGGATCAAAGCCTCCTTTATATCAAACTACTAACAAACGCTTGTTATCTCGGACACAACTCACTTAATCATATAATGAACATAAATTGACAATGAGTATTCAACTCGAACAGGGATTTCGAAGTTAGATCTATTTTCTGACTAAAAACCCCTTTAAACACAGGTTGCCTTTTTTCCGTAACTTTAAAAACGGAACCCATAGAGGATATCAAGGCGTTCTAAACTTCCACACGACGCAGGTCCTTACCGAACACGGCAAGTTCGCTAAGTTCCTGTTCCGGATCCGTGCGGAGGATTCGCCCGGGTATCGCCACTGTGCGGAACACCCGGAGGACACGGTGGAGCATACTGTAGAGGTGTGCCACGCCTGGGCAGAGCATCGCCGTGTCCTCGTGGGGGCAATCGGCGGCAGCGATCTCTCTCGCCGGGCCTTGGTTCAGGTCATGGTCTGGAGTGAGGAGGGATGGCAGGCGGTCGCCTCCTTCTGCGAAGCAGTAATGCTAGCAAAGGAGGAGGCCGACCGCATCAGGCAGAGGCAACGGGGCGCTCGCCCCAGCCACCGCCGGGATTCCAAACCCGATTTCAGGCCACCGTAGGCGCGGTCTTGCGGACGGCGTGCAATGGGTAGCACGCTGTCCGATCGTCCGGTAACCGACTAGACCGGTCTCAAGTCGTTGACG
Organism: Leucania comma; assembly: GCA_958295575.1. Classification (NCBI taxonomy): domain Eukaryota; kingdom Metazoa; phylum Arthropoda; class Insecta; order Lepidoptera; family Noctuidae; genus Leucania; species Leucania comma. The sequence continues at coordinate 2,664,444 of OY282479.1, read as the reverse complement.
GCGCGTACTATTCCCGCGCGCCTCAAGGAGCTGTCAGCAAACCGTAGAGGCCCAGCCTGCTAGCTGCAGGCAGGCAGGGTCGAAGCCTGCTGGGTCATGGGCCAGCTTCCGTAAGGAATACCCGGCCCCAGCACGATAGGCAACGAAGGAACGGGGTAGGTTTTTGGTCAGTAAGAGTCTGACACTACTTCCCGCTCCACCCAAGGTCGGGATTTGTCATTGGATGATTTTACCTACCATAAAAAGAACCCTTATGGGATTACTTTGTTGTCATGTCTGTCGGTCTGTCAAGACCTTTTATCTACGGGATCGCGTGGAGGTATCAAGTTGAAATTAAAATTATATACTAAAATTTGTGGTTTCTTGAAGCTGTGAAAGAATTAAACTTCTAAGTTAACGGAAAAAAAAAGATACGGCCGTTTTAGTCGCAAAAACCGTATATTTTAACACTCTCAAAGGAATCATAGTTCATTGGGACTTCCCGTTAACCTAGAATCTTGAAATTTGGCATAAAGCAAGGTCTCATAGCATTAGTATGGAAAAAAGTTTCAAAAGACAAATTTGCGATCCGGAAAAATCTTTCGGGACTTGAACTGTTTTCATAAATACGTTTGTACGGAACCCTCAGCGCGCGAGTCCGGTTTGCACTTGCCCAATTTTTTTTAGGTGGGAAATCATCCAGTTACTTTTCAAGAGCTAAGGTAGAATTGAAGGGCGTTAAACACTTTTACAGACCACTTGTATCCACCAGTTGCTTTTTGCGTTCCAGGACTACGGGTATCCCTCTCAGAAGTTAACCAATGGCTCCAGTAGACTTCGGCTCTTCTTGGTCCCTAAAGTTTGCTGATAGGTATCTATTTAAGGCGCGAGTTGACCACTAAGCGTCGTCGACTCGGGCTCGGCCCAGACGATTACCAGACGGCCGTAAGGCGAGCTAACTTTACATGTGTCCTTCTGTTGATCTTTAAGTTTGAAGACCACGGTAAATCTTCTTAACAATCTCAGAGGATTAGTCCTCTAAATTATCTTGAGTTGACTTCTAAATCTAATCTTTTAATAGCCTTAGCCAGCATATCATTCTTGCGTTGTATATGTCTCGCAAAAGCAATCTATTTATTTTACAAAAGGAAAAAGAATCGCTCATACTAAAAAGGCTATTTCTAAACAAAACGTACAATTCTAAAGATATCTGAAGGCGTTGTAGTAGAAAAAGATACCCTTAAATTGATCATTTGTATATCTTTCTAAATCGTAAACCCTTTCTTATTTCTTCCAGTATCTGTCTGACAAATAAAGACGGTCTGAATGAAGTGAGGCCGTCTGAAATCAACCAATAGAAACCCTGAAATGTCACATTTTTAGGAGATAAGTGATCTTCCGCCGCCTTTAATAGATAGGGACTCTTTCCTCTGGGCTTTAGGGGTTTAGGACTGGAGATAAGCATCGCAGTCGAGACCTTTTTATTCCTAGACAGTTTATGTGGAGATTCAGAATATAGGTCAAAACAAAAAAAAAGGAAAATATACGCCTTAATAAAGTAAAATAGATTTCTAAGTCCAAATGACTCGGTTGTAGCAGAAAATTCTTTATCTATATAGCGTTAAATTTTGATCGTTTTAATCCCATGAAGAGTCGATCCGTTACAGTAAACACCAGCTGAGCGAGTCCAATGACCTGTAAGTAGTTAGTACGCAACAGCCTACAACTACAAGTCATTGGTCTCGCTCAGATAGTATTTACTTAAAAAAAAAATTAGAATTACAAAATATATACATATATATATATATATATATCTTTACAAATCTATAGTATTTCATGTATCGGATCGACCCTCCACGGGATTAAAACGACCAAAATTTAACCGTGCATAAAAGGGGAAACTGGCTGACTGACATCAACGCAAAGCCGAAAACTACTGGAATTAGGAAGACATTATTTTGCACAAGGCTTGCTTTAATGACGTAGGCAAGCACTAAGAAAGGATTACCCCAGGGATGAAACTGAGGTCCAATGATTGTATGCAGAATCCTACTTTCACACAGATAAAACCGAAGACAGAAGCAGTCATTAGAAAACTTGAGCCTAGAGATGCCAAGCAACTCCACCAATTTTTATGACAAGTCTTCTGCAGTACAAGCGGTGCGGCTGTGGAATGCCTTACCCGTGTCGATAAGGCAAGCTCATACACTAAATAATTTTTTAAATATAGTTAAGGATCACTACCTCTCCTCTTGAACATAATTAAGTAAATTATTTCGCTGCTTTTATTCATATATATCTATATTGATTGTGCTACATGTATTTTATTAACACTTCGATCCACAACTACCCAACTTGTTCATACAAAAGTAGACTCTAAACATCGGAATTAAGGCCTATAGTGGCGTGGATGTGAGAGGACACCGGTGTCCTCTGAGCTAGGACAGATTAATTATGTATTGTATATATGTAAATAGTACACCAAAAACTACCTGCGTATCTTTTTCTCCGTGAAATCCATCCAAAGGTTGTCTGTAAAAAATCGCTTTTAGCGATAAGACCGCCCATTGTGACACCCTATTAATTTTAAGTTTCTATTGTAATTTTATCTTTGGTACAATAAAGAATATATCTATCTATCTATCTAGTCCTGCGCAAAGCTTTAGAAACAATTTTGATCGGAACAGCGGCCCTACCTCGAGGTCTTATACATTTGACAACATAAACTGAACATTGACTTATTCTTGGCTGGACACTCTTGTCAGAGTGATCGTGGCTTTTGATGATGGACAGGGCTGCAATACACCGTCGTCGATTATACAACATTATTTTTAGTATATGCTAAACCTGAATATAGTTTGTTCAGAATCATTAACTGAATCGATTCCAATCATTTCACACCATGTTATATTTTTTTAAAATGATCAGAGGTTGGACACCACTGTCAATACTAGCACAGCTGGGTGCGGGAGCAAAGCAAACTTTCAGTCGCCCGGTATTCAAGTATTATATAACTTTGTGATTTGTCATACGACAGTCATGAAATTTTGTATATAGATTCTTTATGTATATGAAATAACTAGACACGTGTTCCGTGTTCGTGTATCCCTCTTTTTCCTCACACGCATGACATTTTAACACGCCATGACAAGGCCTCAGCTGATGGATAATGGACGCACCAAAGAGATATACAAATATTCACTCGAAAGACATAACCTTCTTTCTGTCGCAGTCAGGTAAATAAGAAACCCCTACGGTACTCAACAGAAAGGTTCAAAGAGCTTTCAAAATGACATAAACTATCACTCCACTCAAGGTAGTGTAGACTGATGATAGTGACTGTCAGTCATCTTGATGGATGAGCGAGTAGCGTCATGTCCCATGTGGCAAGTGAGCGGGCTTATCTACGTTAAGGGTTTTACACACCCCTTTTACCGGATCGAGGACAATTTTGTTAGAGGTTTTTTTTATTGTTGAAAGGTTCGCGCTTGACCACTATCTTTTATTATCTAGGGTGACTTTTTCCTTTTCCTTTGTTCTCCCTGTCATTCTCAAACATAACTCTCTTTTAGTAACATGTGTCCATCCTTCCTCTTAACTAGCTGTTGGCAGTGGCTTTGCCTGCGTGATAGTAGAAAATTATTCTAAGGGGATTGGAAGGCATAACAAGGTGAATGTCCCGTAAAGTCCCCAATGAAAATAGAAGATCCTCTGACCACACGGATATTTTGTCTGGTCTGGGTAAAAACCCGATAGTTTATTTTGAGCCGCGATGAAGACTTCACATTTTAGTTTCATCATAAATTTCGCATCATAGATTTCGCTACAGTAACATACGCTTGGAATAAAAAGTATAAACTCTATGTGCTATTTCAAGATATCGTCTATCCGTATGCTAAATTTTATCCAAATCCGTGCAACCTTTTGAGCGTGAAGCTGAAGAAACATATAGCCAATACTATTAATGTGATTATTCATAGCGTGTCACATCCTTGCTTGTACGTAAACTTAAAAGAAAAACAATTTCAAGCAAATAAAACGTTACTTCCCGCTATATTGCTTGTGGTAACTTAATAATACCGGGAACAGGTAAACAACAATAACACCGGTATAGGCGTCGAATGCTACGTTAACCCATATAATTGGGTTTCATGTGGATCGAGTTCGGTACTGTTCGAGTACTGTAATTTCATTTTGATACGATAATTTGTTGATACAAGCCCTGTAATTTGTTTAAGCACATCACTATTTTGTTTATAAATACAATCATCATCATAGGACATGTCGGTTTCCTCATGATGTTTTCTTTCACCGTTTTGAGAGCAGTGGTGATGAAGATGATGATGATGGGAGGAATTATTTAATGATTATTATTTAGTCTCGAGATTAATGTTAATTCTTTCTTCCTATTATCAAAAATAGCACTAGTTTGTGGCATAAATCAACTATTTCCTACGAATGTTTAAAATAACATTTCTAATACTATTTGTTTGTGCGTCATTTATATCACGTACACCTTTAGCATGGCAGTTATATTTCATAATGTATAGTTGCTTCGTCATGCCGTTTGCTGTAGGGCTAGGAGAGCAGTGGATGTAACTCGGTTGACTCTTTTGATAGTTGTTAAATATAAATTGCTAGTCTGTTGGCAGATACCCTTAGTGCTTGATTATCGGGCAGTCCGTCGTACATTGCCATATATTTGTGATTGTGCGAGCGATGACGCGGCCCGCTGCTGCAATGTATGACGAACGCCCGACGCGCCGCGCAACGCGCCGTGTCTCCGTAAGCAAGGCCTTATACTTTTCTTATTGTTTCTTACATTACATATTTTATACTGTTAATTTTGATCGTTTTAATCCCGCAATCTAGTACATGAAACACTATCGATTTGTAAAGATAAAATAAAAAAATAAAGTACTTTTTGTATGTACAAAATTAATTTCTTTAAGTAAACGAGTCAATGACTTTGTAAGTTGTCGGTCTTTACGTACTAACTACCTACATGTCATTGAACTCGTCCAGCAGACGTTTACTTAAAGAATTTAATGAAGTTAATTTCATAGATACGTAAATTAATTTGAGTTAAAAAAGCACTTTATTTTTTAATTATATCTTAATAAATCAATAGTGTTTCATGTACCGAATCGACCCTTCACGGGATTAAAACGATCAAAATTAGAAAAAAGAAAAAATAGACTTATGAAGTAGGTTTAATGTACAGTAGAAAATAGCTGAGAATTTCAAAGCTTTGTAACATCTGTGCGGAACTGGAGTAATTTTCTAATATATAATAGTAGCATGTTTTTCAAAGAGCTAAATTTCACGCAGAGAAAGAGTATTTATCACTTGGCTAGCTCACTGTTCATGTTATTTCGGACCATTATGGTTACCACAATCTGAAGGCTGTTTGTCCACACTTTGATACTGCTTTTTCCAACATGACCAGCAGAGCATAGCATCGGTCTTATAATGTTCCCATTTCTGTTACTCAGGCGTACTGTCTAACTATTCCAACATGAACATTTTGAAAATCACAACAGTTCGTGAGACACACAATATTCTTGTTTTTTTTTTTAAATTTACGTTTGTATGTACTTGTTTTTGTTTAAGTTTCTATATCCTACTCATTTGTTTCTTCATTATGTGTGTCTGTGTGCTAAATAAACGAGTTGTCTTTCTTTCTTTTTTTCAGTAGATATTTTAACCCACCACACTAATTCCCTCTATGGATATCGGATAAATTATGCTTTTGCGGCCACATCCTCTAATTAGTTGACCATCAACAGTTCACTTGTTCTTCTTAACCTTAATTTATGATGGCTTAATTTATGGTGAGCACTGGTGTTACCGGCCCCGAGTTACGAATTTTAGGTCACTGGTTTAAACCCAGCCAGGTGCGTTACTTTGTGTAATTTATTTCATCACCACTGCTCTAAAACGGTGAAGGAAAACATCGTGAGGAAACCGGCTTGTCCTAGAACCAAAGATTCTAATACATGTGTCATCTACTAATCTGTACTGGGCCCGTATTGTTGATTACGGCCCATTCCCTGTACTAGAGAAGAAGCCTGAGTGCCAGCAGTGGGAACATTATAAGGCTGGATAATGATTATACCTATTGTTATCATTTCATATATTCACTCAAATTACATATTTTTACCATTTTTAAATATTTTAAACACACATACAAAAAAAAAAAGAAAACATTTAAAAATAGTTGTTCGCTGGTGTTGGGAACAGGGTCCAAGCTACCGGTGGTTAGGGCTCCAGAGACAGGAACCTCCTCACAATGTAAGCCTTATTGAGGAATACTGCCTTCTGTATCAAGCTCTTGATCCAATCGTGTAATTACAGCTTCGACAGGTCATTGGCAGTCACACACGACAATGGTTTATTATTATTATTAGCAGGAAAAAAGTCCATAGGTACAGGTCATTGAATACTTTTTCTCAAAGTGTCTTCGCTACTCCTCTTTCCGCTCGCTTCCTAGCCCCGCTCCGCTCAGCTGTGAAGCCGACGTAAAACGACAGACAATTGCTTGAGCGCTAACACCGCTCATATCGCTTGCGAATGAGCTGTCGTATCTCTTTGTTACGTTCGCTTCTCTGTACATCTGTAAGCATCAGCTTCTGTAAGCATTTTAGCTTTGTATTTTCAGTTGGTACGTTTCTGAACAGACATTTTATTGAGGAAGTCTTATCGTCTTATTAGAGCTTAGTTTATTGATTAATCATCAAAATGTGTTTTTTTTTTTATGGTAGGTTAAATCATCCAATGACATCTCCCGCTTTTGGGAGGAGCGGAAGATGCTGTCAGATTCTTACTGACTAAAAACCTACCCTGTTCCTTCATTGCCTTGGTTCCAGGGCCCTGGTATACTTATTCATACTTCCCCAAATCCAATTGTGATGTGATACGATTTTGTTTCAGCATTTGTACTTACTAATTAAAAGATTTCAATTTATTTTTAAAAGTAACAAGAAATATTGTTATGTAATATGTACGAATATTTATTACCTAACTATGAACATAAAAAGCAAAAACAAATACACTCAGGCGTCGAAGTGTGCACCCAACTTGTTTTCATCTGAATGCTCAGGTAATTGGCGGCATTGCTATGTTGAATCCCAAGATTGACTCATTTTATGTCCAAGGCACTAATACTTTTGGGCAAAGCCATCCCAGAAAAAAGAGATCTTTGGAAAAATAACACGTTTTCGGCTCCATGACCCAAGAATTGCGACTCCAAACGGCTTAAATTGAGTATTTGTCTATCTATCACTATAAAATAATTACTAAATTATGTTAGTAAATAACTTATTTAAACTATAAAACACACTTCTCACCCGCAACAACTTTAGTTTATTATAAAACAAATAAACATCAAGCTAACAAAACAAAAGAAGAAAATTTTATGGTGATGGAAACATCTTAAATCAAACAATAAAAGTTTCCGTAAATAAATTGTTACAGCTTAACTTATGAGCTAGAGTATAAAACTGCATTGCTGCTCCGTATGTCAGTTGGTGATGGTTGGAAATCTGATTGATAATATACAAGACCCTTTGGCCTCCTCTTTGAGGTGTAGCTATAGAGGCGCCACAGTGTCCTCATTCTTTGTCTGATACAGGTCCTCACTGGACACAGTCGTTTCGGGAGTTTCTTTGTCAGATTCGGTGGAAAGAAAAGTTTAGGTGTCACCATTATGCAGATCGCCTGGAGGACACGGTGGAAAATGCGTTGGAGGCGTCCCTATGCTTGATCTACTGTTGGTCGAAACTGAGTTTTTATTTTTTATTGTGTTATGTACTCTTGTATAGAAAACTATCTGTAGGCCATACAAATATTTGTTTCGTATAAAATAGAACCCACAACACGTAGTGCAGTAGATAATTGCTCGAAACTGCGCCAACTGCGGCACAGTTGTCCGGTCCTATCAGGATATGAGAGTTAAGGAACAGAGAGTGTACCTGTGCTTTCACACACATTTGATTACTATACTGACAATAATGTTTCCTGTGTATTTATTTAAAACCTCATGCAACACAAAGATAAACAGGCATGAAGGTACAAAGGTACGTACAAAACCTCAGGCATTTCCTAAGTACCAGTCAAGCAAAAGTAGTGAAGATACAACATGCATGCTTGGCTAGTCTCCTATGAGATGGGCAATCACGATCGAAATTCGATCAAGAAGATTATTTTCTAAAAAGAAACGTGTTACTTAACACTCCACTTTTATTACTTTATCCTTGCTGCTACCGAATATACACTGTATCCAGTACCTTTTCCGTTGATTGACAAATAAATTGACAGGAAATTTTATTACCTGGAAATAGGGGAGTACGAGGTAGATATTTATGATCGGTATATAATAATTTAAGTATTTATTTTCTCTGTATATTTTGTAGCTGTAAAATATTTCAACTTTGTTGTCTACATTTTATTGTTCATGTACCTATCTTTTTGATTTTACTGCTCTTCGTATTCTCAATTCTCATGGATTCGAATTATTCTGTAGATTATTACTATTTTGATAGTTTCCATATTGGTTTCTGGGTGATGGCCATGACATTTCGTTTTTTTTTTGTATCTTGTAGTATAAGGTAGATACCCTAATTAGATCATTTTAGGCAGGTTACAACCCAATAGTGGGGACATGTTGGCTATTATAAAATAGGCGAGCATCAACCCCCACGAGTCCACTGTAGAGGTGTGCCCCGCCTGGGCGGAGCATCGCCGTGTCCTCGTGGGGGCGATCGGCGGCAGCGATCTCTCTCGCCGGGCCTTGGTTCAGGCCATGGTCCGTAGTGAGGAGGGATGGCAGGCGGTCGCCTCCTTCTGCGAAGCAGTAATGCTAGCAAAGGAGGAGGCCGACCGCATCAGGCAGAGGCAACGGGACGCTCGCCCCAGCCGCCGCCGGGATTCCGATCCCGATTTCCGGCCACCGTAGGCGCGGGCTTGCGGACGGCGTGCAATGGGTAGCATGTCGCTGTCCGATCGTCCGGTAACCGACCGGACCGAGCCCAAGTCGTCGACGGCGCGTTCTGTTCCCGCGCGCCTCAAGGAGCTGTCAGCACACCGAAGAGGCCCAGCCTGCTAACTGCAGGCAGGCAGGGTCGAAGCCTACTGGGGTCATGGGTTTATTTCCGAAAGGAATGCTCGGCCCCGGCACGATAGGCTACGAAGGAACGGGGTAGGTTTTTAGTCAGTAAGAGTCTGACACTACTTCCCGCTCCGCCCAAGGGCGTGATTTGTCATTGGATGATTTTACCTACCATAAAAAAAAACCCATGAGTCGTAATGCAGTGTATGTGAATTAAGTGTATTGAAAAACGTCGTTTGATACACGTGCAAATTTGTCAGTGGAGCTCTCGGCTCCATAACACACTCGCCTACGTCTTGTGGGAATTCTGCCTCACTCGTTACTCAGACAAAACTTTCTGCTCTTGTATCAAAATATACTATTGCACTTTTTAGTATTTTTACTATAAAAATTGTGTATATTTTTCCCACGATTTTCATTAAACACGAATCTTGACATTTGCATAATTTAAAAAAAGTATATAAGTACCAATGGAAGGATTTCCGTAACCGAATAAGCAATTTTTTCTCTTCACTTTACAGAAATACTATAGGTAATTGTATTATACTCCCTCCTCCTTAACCTCCCTTTTCTATTTTGGCAGCATTAGGAACCGGAAGTCGCCTCGTGAGCCCCAGACATCCGGTCCGACTTACGTTCTGAATAGCGATTGAGAACTGAGAGTTATATTATGTCGGAATTGTTCCGTCGGTCTATTGTCGTCGACCGACTCTTGTGGATCGCTCAGTTCAATTTTTTTTTAATTTTTCTGAGTTATGAACTGAAAGGCTCAATAAATTTAGGGTGCTTTAACCTTACGGTTTTAAAGATAGCGAACCCAATTACACCATTTAAACGGGTTCCCTATTTCAAATCGAATGACATTAGCTGGAATAACATTTGCTCGAAAACGTTAACTCGACAGACTTGTAATCGATAAATTATGAGCGCAACAGTACACTCCCTCGATGCTTCAAAATCTCGTAAACTATAAATCCGAAACATCAGCAGCGCGAAATCCCATTATCTTGAAACATAATTTCTCGAATAACTATATAATCGATTTACAAAATAGTTTTAAGGAATTTATTTGAGTATTTAATGTAAAATAGGGTAAAAAAAAATGGTATTCAGGTGAAAGAAAACAAAACAATAAAATATAAAGCAATAATTAAAATTAAAAATAGACATTCAAAAGTAGCGAAGGACTTTCAGGGGTTATTTAACAAACATTATACACAGTTATACATTCATCTCACAGAATTTCGTGTTCTATAGGTACTTCTTCAAACATATCAAAATCTGTGTTCTTGTCTGGTAGAACATTAAGCGCAGAGAGTGAGAGAGAAGTAAGAGTACTGTAGTAAGAGTACTGTATTATCATCCAGCTGAGAATTTGTCGCCCTCCTTTGCTCAAACAGCTGAATAAATTTGGGTCAAACTTGGTATGTATACGGGTAGACCAAGTCCTAGAATAGCATATATAGGACTTTTTTATGGCTCGGAAGTTCCCTTGGTGTAATTTACCATTTTTAAACAGACGAAGCTGCTGATAGAAGCTAGTCATACCTCATCTTAATCATCTCTCTAGCCTTTACTTAATTAACTCCATGTTTTACGTGAGGAGAGAAAGAAAGAAAGAAGGAAAAAAAGAAAAAAAATAGAAAGAAAAATATTTTATTTGACACATATAGACACACACAATGCAGAAACAACATTTAGAAACCTAAGATTGAAAAAAAGGATAAAAATAATATTGTGTGTCTCATGGTTACACCAAATAGGTCCAGTGAGGCCTATCAGACCTCCACAGCACAGTTACTTGGCAACACGATACTCCTTGTATAGACTGATGGTTACACTTTCTGGCGTCTGTCTACCTGTATCGAGTGTAAAAGATCTATTAATCACAACGTTAAGGCTTTACGTGCTTTCCGAGGCACAGGGTGTCAGTATTGTCCTAGTTAAACTTAAAAGGTACAAAAGAATTGAAAAATTAATATTGGGTTACTCCCACAACCCAGCCGCCAAGATTCCGACTTTCGATTTCCAGCCACGGCAGGCGTGGCCATCCGAGGACCGTCTGGACCAAGTCCGAGTCGTCGAGAGAGCGTAGCGTTCCGCTTCAAAGTGATGGCCCAGCAGAACCGATGCCTATTGGGGCCATGGATTTACTTCTGAAATGAAAACCCGTTATCTTGAAACGTAAAGGCAAAGGTGTGGTTTTAGTCAGTAAAAGTCTGACACGCAATCCGCCCTTTAGCTTGAGATGTCATTAAATTATTTAACACTTTAAAAAAAAATAGGCATGAGAGGTATTTAGGCGCTTTGCACTTAGAGCAACTATTGCAGCAACTGGCAACTAGCTGGCTAATAGCTGTTTACATATCTTTTAATTGGACTGCGCGCTCATAGCAACTCGAGTTTCGAGTTCCGGTGATCGTCAACAGTTTTCAGTTGCTGTAATCGATGATCAAGTTAGTTCTTGATTGCCGCAACTAGCAACTGTAAAATATTATACCGGTTTTTAAAGTTGCCGTTTTCTTTAACCGTCAATCGCTACGCATCGTGCGATTTCACACCCTCCCTCCCTCTCCATGCCAGTGTCGCTATGAAAGTTGCTAACATATTGCTATAAATTGCGGCAACCGTAAACGTTACAGCAACTATCAACTTTTAACAGGAAACTTTTAAAAAGTTGATAGTTGCCTCAACTTAAGTTGCTCCATGTGCAAAGCCCCTTAGCTCAATTAGTCCTACATATTTATGACAATTAATATAAATATTAACCAAATGCTAACATTATAAAGCTAACTAAATGCGTACAGAAGTAAACATTCTTGACTACACAATCCTTGTATCAAGTCTTCTAATAAAACATGGCCACGTTAAAAGCGTATTTGCTTCGAAAAGCTGCGCCAATCCGCTTTACATTATTAAATAGGCAGAAATTAATTGTAAACAAAGGTTTTTCATACATAAATGTTAATTCAGAAGGCTCACTGTGGACTATGAATAATTAATTGAATGAGGAAAAGGCGTATGTTGACTTGTTAAGTCTCTGAAGCTGAAATTACCTTAGCCCTGGCATACATAAAAAATAACACAAAAAAGAGAAAAATAACTTTAATTTCGGAAGTCAGTGTTTCTATAGTAGTTTGGTCTCTTCGTCATTTATCACCGACTTCCGAAATTAAAGTTTTTTTTTTTATATTTAAGCCGGTTATATTTTTTTGTAAAAAGTTTTTTATTTCACACTTTTTAGTGGTAGTACCCCACAGCCAAACTTAAACAGATACCTTCCGCCATTCGGTTCCATCATCAAAATAATCATCATGACAATTCTAAGAATACCAAACAGAAACACTGATTTATTACAGAATTCCGGTACCCACCTGGCTTCATCATCAGATCAGTTCTATGTATCCCCTCCCCTTCTTCCTTTAGTCAGTTACCGATCGACTAAATATATAAATGAAGCAATTTTACTGGGAGGCATCTGCCCAGGATTGGCAAAATATAGGCTAAATAAGAATAAAAAAGAAACGTATGCCCATTTCCTGTTATACAAGATGGTCCCATTAATTAGATTATATTTCTCGAAATCTACGTAGAAAGAATGAAAATCAAATTTTCTGGCAATGATACTTCTAAAGGTATATTACATTGCGAATGTCTTAAAATGCAATTTTATCCAACGAGTAACAGGGCAGCAAAAAAACTAATTTTGTATAATTAAATTCTATTTGTGCGACCATTTTAAAATAGTTACAACGTTGTTTAACTTTATGAAAGTAAAAACAAATCATAATGCAGCTGTATTAAATAGCTCGAACGAGTACATTGAACTTAAAATCACTTTTATTAAACTAAACTTCTAAATATTCTGTTGTATTGCATCTTAAATGTTTCAAATCTTATTAGGGAGGTGTATTGTTTTGAATTTTATGTAAAATCTTGGGAAATATTATGCATAGCTTTGTGGCCGGAGTTCTGCTTCACTTTAATGTTTGGCGTCCCAATAATAACTTTTCATGGTAGAAGACGATCAAAGTATTATATTTGGCGTCGCCGTGAGGCACACATTGTGTCTGCATCTTATCTTAAGTTTTATAAATTTGGTTTTACAGTGTGTGTATCCATGCGTGCCAAATAAAATATTTTTTCTTTCTTTCTTTCAAAGTTCTTAAAAAATTTTTGTTTGTCCCACGGAATATCACCCTCCTAGAACGGGGTCTGATTCGCCTCGTATAAGACACATATGAGGCATATCAGACCTCGTAAAAGAACCATACGAGGCGTATTAGACCTCATTCCATTTTGCGGTGTGGTTAAGAAAACAGTATGTTCTGCATAACTTCAATTTTGTTTAGTTTAGGAAAGAGATAAATATCTAAGATGCCTTATTAATACAGAATGTGGTGGCGTATCTAGTTTAATACGGAATCACATTGACCTTGTATTGTACAGAAGAAATAAAACATTTAAATGTTATTTAGGCAAAAAAAGCTTTAAGTTTCTGAAACACTACGGGCTTTAGTAAGCTCTATACCGCTATAATGATAGTTTTAAAATGAAGTCATATAGGCTCCGTACCAAATAAATGTAAATAATACAACATTACTCCAATCTACTGACTAGACGACTGACTTTCTAAAATGGGTCCCGACTGCTACAATTTATCTTGTATTTAAAATATTATATAGTTAAGTGCAATCGGGTACAACGACTAAGGAAGTCGTTTTAGGGCTTTTTCATGTATACTCAGAAAAGCAGACGGGTTTTTTAGTTTTTTAAATTACCGTTTTTTTTTGTGTGTTTCTCGATTATACTCAAAAACACTATCTTTGACTACATCGTCGTTTTCCATAAGGTAAGATAGTGGTTAAGCACAAAACTATTCTTCACCCGCGAAATCAAAGAAAAGAGTATTTATATTTTAAACATCCATGAGAAACTCGTCACCTGTCACAATATACGCCATCTTTGGCTCCCAAATCCCAATTCAGACCAATATTTGTAACACCCCATATCCACGTCTTCAGGAAATCCACAAAAGAAACACAGGAAATCTTTTCCTCCTAAAGACAACATAAAACTCATTTGCCACGTGATATTCAACCTTATTATGGGGTCATAAAGTTCAGACGGAGGAAATTAATTTTCTGATAGACTATTTACATAGAAAAGAGGTTATTTGTGCTATAAAGTTGATGAATGTATGAGAGACTGAGGGCAGATTGGTTTTAAAGGTGGTTAGCAAATAATGAGATGCAAATACTATGAATATGGTATCAGCTTGTCATTTGAAGCCTTTTGATCTAAGGTTTACTAGAGGGAAGAATTTGTGGGGCCAAAGAAAAGATGGATAGATTGTTGAGGAGTAATTTATAAGAAGAAACATGTAACAGAGATATTTGTTATACATAAAATGATTGAAAAGAGGGTCCATGGAGTTTCTTGCACATTCTTCTCCATAGAGATCTACACTTTGGAATGTGCAATTAGCATCATATTTTTCTGACAGACTGACACCTTGACCTTTCAAAAGTGCCTGTAAATGGTTTATTTGAAATAAATGCTTTTGAATCTTTGAGAAAAAGAAGTCAGGGATAGCGTGACGTAGGAGGGAGTGGAAGAAAAAATACTAACCCCTGGGGCAAATCACATGCTACTTGCACGCAATTTGCCATATTATGCTACTTGAGATCAGATTGTTTTCCCTTTCGTACAGGAAAATTATGATACACGAGCTTCTGCCAGCGGTTTTGCCCGCCTGAAAGTAAGTTTCTCCATACAAACTTCCAACCCCCATTTTACCTTACGGTTTTTTTTTTATGTAGGTAAAATGATCCAATGACATCCCCCGCCCTTGGGCGGAGTAGAAGATAGTATCAGACTCTTACTGACCAAAAACCAACCCCGTTCCTCCTTTGCCTTGGTTCCAGGTCTCTGGTATGCATTTTCTTACTTTCCCAGAGCCCCACCCCCTTACGGGTTCTAAACTTCCGCACGACGCAGGTCCTTACCGAACACGGCGAGTTCGACTCCTTTGCCTTGGTTCCAGGGCCCCGGTATGCACTTGTTCTTTGGGTGACTTTACCTAAGCCTTCTGATGAGACCCATTGTGAGCGCCAACGATAATCAAGACATCCACATAGATGAATAATCAACATCATCATCAGCCTTTTTATTTTCCCACTACTGAGACACTGGTCTCTTCTCTAAGAGAAGGAATGCGTCGTAATCCACCATGCGGGCCCAGTGCGGGTTGATGAATAATAATCTAATAAATACCTATAATTAACTGAACATGCGCTATCGATAGAAGACGAATTGGCGACGATTGACGTGGAATATGGAGCTCTAATCACCATAAATGTAATTAAGCATCTATTTATTGTCTATCTAGGTACTTAGGCGTGTTCCTAATTGCTGTAAGTGGGTTTAAACGACGGTAATGTATCTCGATTTAGTGCCTCTTAGTTAAGAAACAGGGTCAAAGAGGTACTAACGAAGATACGTTCACGAAAAACATGAATTAAAACTTATTGGATTTAGTTGATTCGCTTTTAAGAGCTTTTTCTTTTTTTACAACTATAAGCAGAGCTTAAGTTATGGGTAGGTACTAGACGACTGATAAACTTACTTATATATTTTTAAATACTATTACTATATTATAGATAAATTACACCCAGACACAGAACAAATGATCGTGCTCATCACACAAACATTTGTCCTGGGAATCGAACCCATGACCTCCGGTATAGCAGTCAGGGAGGGGCCCTGACTGCCCACCAGACCATCTGGCCAGTCAATACATACAAATTTGTTTGAACCAAGACGAAACATCTCTTAGCACGCATGCTAGCGAAGGAGGAGGCCGCATGCGTGAGGGAATGGACTTCGTTACGCCTCAGCTACCGAGATCCAAAACCTAATAGATATATAAATAGATTAATTAGGTACCGAAAGGTAAACCTAGGGTCTGGAACGCAAAGCAAAGAAGGAACATAGGAGCGGGTTTTAGTCAATAAAAGTCTGATACACCATGAGAAGTCATTGTATTATTTCCCACCCAAAAAAAAATCTCGCATAATCTCCGAAAATTTTGTCAGTTTACTTACATTTTTTTTTTGCTTCAGACAGTTCAGGTATTAAGCCAGTATCAAAAAGTAGTATAAATAATCTAATTACAATGGAGCATAAGGGCCAATGCTCCAATATTACTCTAGAAAAACAATGGAACGTGCGGGCGCACAAGTTACCGTCAGCTGTCAAAATAAAAACTGGTAAATATTAGTAAATAAAACAAAAGAAAGTTCATATGTATGTTTATTGTATAAGCCAAGTACAAGGTTCGGAGAACTATAAACATTTTATAAATATAACCTCTAGAATATAATGATTTATTACTGTAGGTATGTGACATTCTCCATTTCTGATTCTTATGCTTTCAAAACTTTTTCCAAGAAAAATTTTTTCAGGCATATATTATCGTATGCATGAACAATTGTTATTCCTTTCCAATGACTCCTGGTACACGATACAAAGTTTTTCGTCATAAATCTTCAAACAAACCCCTCAGGCAGCTAACTCAGCAGACCTTTGCAAACATTCGAAGTAGCTCGGCCTAATTTGCCTAAACAAATCACATTTTATTCCGCTCCGAATGGGTATCAGGGAAAACGCCGGATGAGCTTCAAACGACGCATAAGTGCGTGCCTAGGTAACTTTGTTAGGGTGTGACAATGGTGTAAGGGATAGCGTGCGCGCCTATGCAATCCTTCGAGGCAACGGTATTTTTTGAAAGAGTTATCCTGCCCCCCAAGCGAAGTTAAAATCGTTTCGTTTAGGTTGATAAGTTTCCCAATTAATCATTGGGAAACTTATCTGTCTTATAGTCTCTCTTTTTCAAGGAGAGAATAAACAGTTATGCATTTTTAATGAACACAATTGAAATGACTAAAAATATTTTGTAATTATTGTATCTATTTGTTTTTAAAAGTATGCGGAACAAGGAGTAAACTCCCGTTTAATTCCGTCGAAAAGGTAAGATCCTCCAACCAAATGGTAGTTGTGTCTGGTCCGGGTACAACAGCCATCACATAGATATCGCTATTTCTTTAATTTTATTTCAAGTTATATTTTTTTTTGTGTTTGTAATTCGCTACATAGTAAATCATGGTTGAACTGTTTACCTAAACACCGTTAAATTTTGATCATTTTAATCCCGTGGAGAGTCGATCTGGGACATGAAACACTATCGATTTGTAAAAATAAAATTAAAAAATAAGGTACTTTTTTTCTAAAACTCGAGTTAATATACGCATGTACGAAATTACCTTCTTTAAGCAAATGACCTTGTAGGTAGTTGTCGGTCTTTGCGTACTAACTACCTACAGGTCATTGACGTCACTCAGCTGACGTTTACTTAAATAAATTAATTTCGTACATGCGTAAATTATTTCGAATTAAAAAAGTACTTTATTTTTTAATTTTTACTTTACAAATGGATAGTGTTTCATGTACCGAATCGTGTAACGATTTTGACGTGTAAAGTGTTTATTTATTTTTTTAAACCTACTTACAAAATAAATATCATTTATCATTATCATTATCATTTGTACCGAATCGACCATCCACGGGATTAAAATGATCAAAATTTAACGGTGTATTTTTCTATGTAATTTTTTAATATCACCCAGATTTAAAAATCAAAGTGATCTATATCTGATTAACAATCATATCACTCTTTACATTTCAAATCGCGCCCTCTACCGCAACCGCTCCCGCTTCCAATACAACCAGGGGCTGTTCGAAAGGGTGGCCATTTTTATGTAAATCGACAAAGATGTAGGCTCGCCGTCGAAAATATTTGTCGGGACGAGTTGACACCTGATCGCGTTTGCAGGGTTCCGGTGCTCATTGTTCTTTATGAGACGAGTATTTCATGTTGATGAGCTATCAGCTGGTCCGTATTGGCATGAAAATTTGCTGAAAATGACCGATTTTTTCGACGATTTTTCTCTCATTTCAAAGTATGATATGTGATTCAACATTTATCTGTGGAATGCCGTAATCCTTTGTTTGAAATGGGGACTTGTTAGTATCAAGTTGCTCTGAAATAACTGCTGACATCTCCTTGAGGCGCGAGTGGAACACTACGCGCCGTCGCGTCGGTGACTTGGGCTTGGTCTCGGTCGGTTTTAGGACGGCTGGACGGCGAGCTACCTACTGCTCGCCGTCCGCAAACCATCGCCTCTGGTCCCTGAAAATCGGGATCCCAGTGGCTAAGGCATGAGGGTACTTCAAGCGCGCGGCCGCCTTCTTCGCTAGTATTACTGCTTCGCAGAAGGAGGCGACCGCCTGCCACTTCTCCTTGCTTCGGACTATGGCCTGTACCAGAGCCAGGCGTGAGAGGTCGTTGCAACCGATCCTCCCACGAGGACACGGCGGAGCTCTGCCCAAGCGGTGTACACAACTACCGTATGCTCACGGACCTACTTTGTGGTGTTTCGTTGCCCAATGGTCAAAGTGCATGCCGCTGACGTGTTCCGTAAAGTTGAGGTCACTCTTTGCCAAGCATTCAGATAGGTAGTGCTTCTCTAATCTAACCCACAAACAAGTTTGCCACCAGCACAACTTCAAAACGACATAACATTATCTCATAACTAGAAAATTGACCGCGAACTATAGCGAGTGTAGTAAAACGGTCACAAAATGGCAAATAACAGGCATTAGGGGTCTGAAATCCGGAACAAAGCCGCGGGAATGGGGTCGCTCAGTACCCCAGCGATTAGTCTGAACGTCCTCCCGCTAGGCCGCATGACAGCCCCTGATAAATAGACAGACAATAGAAATCCGCACACGTACATCGAAAATGTATGGGATGGCTGCAGTTGCGATTTTTATTCTGTATGTCTATGAAATATGATCTGGTGAGGATTCCACAGGACCGGGTGTTGTCGCGGCGCTTGAGGAAGCTTATGTCCACTGCTGGACATTTTTTTTTCAAGTAGGTAAAATCATCCCTACCCTTGGGCGGAGCGGGAGATTGTGTCAGACTCTTACTGACTAAAAACCTACTCCGTTCCTCCTTTGCCTTGGTTCCAGGGCCCTGGTATGCATTTTCATACCTCCCCAAAGCCTAAGATTAGGCTTCGTCCCTACTGGGCCCCTACAGCCACTGCTGGACTTCGGCTTTTCTCAAGCACAGCACCTCAAATACAAGTCCAGTAGGGCTAATATCTTCTGGGGCTGCGAGAACGTTTGAAAAACTGACTGTGGCATATATCGCAAAGGATGGACGGTGAACTACCCATTGTTCGCCGTCCAGAATTCCACGCCTACACCAGAAATCATCTTTTGACTCTCAACGCCTGGGGTATCTCCAGCATAAGGTCTTCGCCGTTTAGATTCGCCCGCCTAATTTGCTCGCATTACTGCTCCGCAAAAAGAGGTTACCGTCTCTTATTCCCTCTAACTCCGCACACTCACGCCTTTTGACTCCCAACACCTGGGGTATCTCCAGCATGAGGACTCCGCCTTTTAGTTTCAGACGCCTCATTTGCTCGCATTACTACTTCGCAAAAAGAGGTTACCGTCTCTTATTCCCTCTTACTCCGGTCGCCTGAAGCCAGGGCCAGACGTGAGAGGCTATAAAACCCTTTAAATACGTACTAAGTATCCAAATAAACGCCATATATGTCTCGGGACCTTACTGCCTACAAAACTCCAGCCAACAAGGATTAAGCAGTTAAAAAGTATTTTAGTCTCTCAACTATTGAAGTTGGCTTTCAAGGTCAAAGTCGAATAGTTTTGGGGTGTTTTGGGCTAAATTATACGAGCATGGGTTAACTTTTGACGTTTATGGTAGGTGGTTTACATAATTCTGTCTCCTTCTGTCTTTCTTTCTTACTTGCATGCTTGTCTACGTTTATATAATTATATACTTTGAACTACTTTCCGGTTTTTACAGTTTAGAATAGCGCGCTTTTAAATATAACTCTGAAGTTGTTGTGGAAAATGTCGTTGGTTATACATAAGTTCTGTATATTTATAACTCAGTATAAGATTTTAATGTATAACTGTTTTTTTCCCGAATGAATAAAATAAAATAAACGGTTGGTTATAACGTTATTTACAGACTCGCATGATATAGATAATATAAGTAAGACCAGATGAAAACCAGTGTCAGGTAACTACCATGTAGCTGTCTTGCTATTTTTGTACTGTTATTGTTCTTTAGGGGTCCTTATGAAACACCTCTCTTTTAAAATTTCTAAAAATACATCGGACTAAATAAAACAAAAAAAAAATGAAGAACCTAAATCGCTGTGTTAACAGTTTCACCTCAAGATATTTGCAAACTTATCCTTAATTTAGAGGAAAATAATTGTTTATTTCTCTCTAAAACAGCTATCTCGATCTTTTCTATTTGCAGGATTTACAATTTTTTTTTTTTCGTAATTAAGGATAGGTTGATCTCGCGGTGAAACTTTTGGCACATCTATTTAGGTTCTTCATTATTATTATTATTTTTGTGTTGTATATTTTTAGACATTTTGAAAGTTGTAAGTGCCTTTTCGGCGTTTCTTAAGGACTCTTCCCACATTGTTGTTGTTGTTGTTGTTGTTGTTGTTGTTGTTATAGTTGCTTCTACACTTGTTGTCGTCCGTTCTTTCCATTATTTTATTTTTTGCATGTATTATGATAACGGAAATCTGTATAATTCAGCTATACAATACCTAGGCAATGTATAGAATACCTGAGGCGTCTGGAAATGAAACAGGTTATTATTGCAAAAGGACACTTTTAGCTAAGTAAAAAACAAACTATAAACAAAAAAACCGAAAGAAATTGACCTGATTTTTTTATGGCTATTATCAAATTGATTTCAAAATATTATTAACCCTTGTTGCAATATCCCAAATCCAATTTGTAATACATTTACGATTTATCCACGATAATAAAAAGCCAATAAACGCTTAACCTCTTCAAATAAAACGTATATTGACTTATCTATGGCCTTCGAGAGCTATACGCTACATGTTTTTCCTGCGGATGTATTCATTATTTGGTTTTCCAATATATTGCCTCCGGTCAAAACCGAAAAGGTTAGTTGTTGGTTTGAAACAAATATGAAATAGCATATTTTGATACATGTAGAGAAAGTTTTTCATTTGTAACTAGGCGGGATTCGCTCAAGCCGCAGGCGAGGGTGCTTTGGAGCTGAGAGTTGCAGTAAAAAATTCTGACATTGTTTAGTTATACATTGACAAAGTTAATAAACGATTGTTGACCGACGAATTAGCACCCAGCCTGGTACGAAAAATACAATATGGTCAGGGTGAGCTCGCGCGCTTTTCCACACTAGTGCGAAAAACAGTTAGGTAACTGCCCGGCTAAAAGCGGTAGGAATAGGATTGGGTTATCGAGCAAGTATATTGAATAGGTATTGTATAAGGTTATTTATCTATAATGTTATTCATCAATGACAGCACAGTTTGAGACCAAATAACACACTAGTGTTATAAAGCAGTGGTGGCCCAGTGATAATGGCCCCGACTTATGAGTTGTAGGTCACAGGTTTAAACCCAGCCAGACGCATTACTTTGTGTAGATAATTTATTTCTCTAGGAGAGGGAATAGGCCGTAGTCCACCCAGTACGGGTTGGTGAAGGTCACATGTCTTCGAACTTTCGGTTCTAGGACATGCCGATTTCCTCACGATGTTTTCCTTCACCGTTTTGAGATCAGTGGTACACAAAGTAATGTAGGCGCATTACTTTGTGTGATTTGTTAGATTTCAAATCGTTAAAGTCGGGGCCGTTACCACTCGGCCACCACTGCTCCTTTAGTGGATATATGATTTTAGTTAATTAAGTTTAAAATTATCTCTAAAGCAAAAGAAAAAGTTCGTAAAAGCGTGTTAAACGTAAAATGGTTGAATGGATCTGGCGCATGTGTAGTTCATGTCCTGAAAATTGCACAGCATATGTTTGATCCCGAGAGTATTTTCAAATACTTTGAAATAATGTAATTATTTATTTATAAGAAAAAGGAAAATGTTTACTTAAGACTCGCACAGGACAAAATATTACAGAATAAAATAAAAATGTTAACTGATCACATAAACATAAAAAAAAAACAAAACAATAATACAACATTTAAAAATAACAATCACCTGTGCGAAGGCAAAAAGACCTCGTATTTTATACCTCTCATATGGAAGGACTGGAACAATTTGCCTGCTGCGGTTTTCCAATCCGATTATAATTTAGGTGTCTTCAAGGCTAGAGTGACTAGGCTCTTAATAAACTAGTGCACCTCACCATTGACGATTACATCACTGCTTACCATCAGGTGGGATCGCAGTCAAGCACTAGTTTAAATCAAATAAAAACAAATACAATGAACGAAAAAGTATGTAGAAACTTAAAATAAAAAACTTTTACAATGTGTCATGTCCTCTATTTCAACAAAACACCAGACAACTACGTAGCAGTTACCTGATGCTGGTATAGTGATAGATTTGAACGTTCAGTTAGAAAAACTGAACGTTCAAATCTATCACTCTTTGATTATATACCTGACAGGTATATAATCAAAGCTATCACTATGTTTTAGATCACAACATATAAATCGTTAAATTTTGGTCGTTTTAATCCCGCGGAGGGTCGATTCGGCACATGAAATACTATCGATTTGTAAAGAGAAAATTAAAAAATAAAGTAATTTTTTTTAAACTCCAATTATTTTACACTTATACGAAATTAATTTCTTTAAGTAAACGTTAGCTGAGCGAGGCCAATGAACTGTAGGTATATGAACTGTACGCAACTATCTACAATGTTATTGACCCTCCGCGGGATTAAAACGACTAAAATAACGATGTATAACGGATACCGACAAAATTAGCCACAGGAATGTTTCCACCAATTTTAATGCGAATTGATACAAGTCCGCTGTCCGCAACTTCGACCATCCAATATTTATATATGAACATGAAACAAAACTTTTGCCAAGCCAAACATCAACGGATATAATCAAACGAAGGAAAATCAAGATTAAACCAATCATTCATAGTACCAAGGAATTCGTTTTCATAGCATTAGTAAAAGCTATCTCTCGAGATCAAAGAGTTCAGCCGCTTATGTTTACAGTGATAGAAATAACCGCAACATCAGATCAAAGTGTTTCCTTGCTAATAAAATTGGTTTTTCTATCGGTTCGTTTAATTTTTGTGATAGAGAAAAAGTAATAAATAGTTTTTTTAAAGATAAAGTTATTGCTTTTGTAAAGTAAATAAATAAATCTGTGTTACAATTAGGTACATTTCGTTTCTAGGCATTTTGTCTGCAGTTTTCTTTTTTGTTGGTGGTAAAATCATCCAATGATATCTCCACAACCTTGGGCGGATTTTTACTGTCTAAAAACCTACACCTGTTCCTTCGTTGTCTTTCATACCGGGGCCGAATCTTCCTTTCAAGGCTCAACGCTGCTGGCTTTGATGACACAAATGTCTTCGAATTTTCAGTTCTTGGACATATTGGTTTCATCACATTGTTTCTTCATCATTTCAAGAATAGTGAAGGAAATCTAAATACACGTATTGTTAATAAAACAACACACTACACAGCATTTATAAATCTAAAAAGCTACATAACCTTTTTCTATACGATTTCTATCTTCCCAGCCACCCATTCTGCCTTCAGCGAAAATATCTGATTCACATATTTATCACTAAACATGCCAACACATCATCATGGTCATTGCAGCTGAAGGACGTCCACTGTTGGGCATAGGCCTTCCCCAAGTGTTGCCACAACGAAAGATCCTGTACGTCTCGCATCCATCGCATTCCCGCGATATATAAGGCTGACGCTATGCTATCATTATGCTATCCCACTGCGATTAGGTACGCAATGGACTGTTTTGCGCACTAGTATGGAAAAGTGCAAGTGCTCTACCTGCCACAATTTTATTGTAATAAAGTTGTTTATCGTATCAGATTGGGCGCGCGTCGATCCCCTTGAGGTACGGGCCCCACGAGTCGTAAGTGAATTGAAAAACGTCGTTTGACACACGTGCCAATTTGTCACTGAAGCTCTCAGCTCCAGAACACACTCGTCTACGGCTCGTGCAAATTCCACCTCAGTCGCAATGACAAACTTTCTGCACTTGTATCAAAATTTACTATTTCTATTCCGCTGCTTATCTTTGCAGCCACCTTTTTTGCCTTCAGCGAAAATATCTGATTCACATATTCATTACTAAACATGCCAACAGGTTTTCATAGAAAACTCGTGAACGAAATCTATCGAACCCAAGTAATGTTCTCATATTTTGTTTACAAATGATTGTAAACGGGAGTGAATATGTAAATTCTGCGGCTTGTATTCCGGTAAATACGGTCGGGATATTTTACCAATGTTTGGGTATTGGTCCAAGAAATGCGATGTTTTTAGGACAGCCTGTATTACCCGGGGGCAGTATTGGCCTTAAGTTATATTTTGTGGGTTGTGGGCAATGGGTCTGGGATTGGATATACCTACCTATAGAAAAAAGTTAAGTTAACAATATTTTGACAGATATTGCAAAATAACTTAGAAAATGTTCATGAGGATATTCTTCATTAGTTTTTTTTGGGGTTATAAAAATTTGCATAATATATTTATTTCATGCTCGCCATTTACTCAATTTTTCAATATTGTTTTTTTTTTTATAATATAAACTAGTGCTTGACTACGATCTCACCTGATGGTAAGTAGTGATGCAATCTTTGATGGTGAGTCGCACTAGTTTATTAGGAGCCTATTAACTCTAGCCTTGAAGACACCCAAATTATATCAGACGGGAAGACCACAGCAGGCAAATTATTGCAGTCTTTCGATGTACGCGGTATAAACGACGAGGCAAAACGCTGTTTACTTCCGAATTTTGTTTTACCGTATAAATTAAAAAATAATGGTCAAAAAATATATTACCATTATTAAATTTTATATACGACTAAATTACAACATGCTGAAAATACTCTCAAGAACTTCGCAAAAATATTGTGTTGCTTCTCAATTTCTTTTTTTGTTCTAGATATGTTTAATTAGAATATCAGATTATCATAACCTCATTAGAAATACATGAATACGCTAATTATTTAATTATGCACATTGAAGCTTCAATGTATGTTAATTACCAGAGTAGAGATATGTAATTATAGTCTTCAATGAATTATAATTAATTAACTAGGTTTATGGATCTTACTGAAATTGAGAAATTGGTTCTGATTAAACTACCAACCAAGTCTTTTCTTATACACTGTTAAATTTTGGTCGTTTTAATACTGTAGAGGGTCGATTCGGTACATGAAACCCTATCGATTTGTAAAGATAAAAATGAAAAATAAAGTACTATTTTTTAAACTGGAATTAATTTACGCATGTACGAAATTGATGTCTTTATGTAAACGTCAGCTGATCGAGGCCAATGAAATGTAGGTAGTTAGTACGCAACGACCGACAACTTCCTACAAGGTCATTGACTCTTTTACTTAAAGTAATTATGTCCTCCTTCCGTCCTTTAGGCCAGTAACTGTCAAAAAGATGCTTGTCATTTATATATAAAGTGTTTCCTATGACGCCATCTGCCAATTTGCTTAAACAATAGCTTAGATAAAAACATTCAACGTAGTCTATGAGAAACCTGGTAGCCTCCGGTGTTTGTAAGTCAAAAGAGGATAGGTAGTAACCTGTCCGCTTATAGACATACAAATACGCTTCCCTAGAAGTGTCTAGGCAAGCGTACTCCATCGTCGACCACATCATCACTTTCCATCAGGTGAGATAGTGGTCAAGCACCAGACTATCAATAATAAAAAAAACTGGGCAAGTGCGAGTCAGACAAGCGCTCTGAAGGTTCCGTACAAACATACCTATGAAAACAGTTCCATTCCCGCATCGAGTCTCGAATATTTTTCCGAATCGCAAAAATTTTATTTATTTATTATTTATTTATATATTCTTTATTGTACACCGCATAAACAACAAATATAGGAACGAATTTTGTTTTGTGACGTAACTAAAAATTTACTGTTTTCAGATTCTTCCTATATTTGTGCTATGAAATCTTGTTTCATGCCAAATTTCACGATTCTAGGTCAACTCTGACCTAGAATCCTACGGAGTTGACCTAGAATCCTGAAATTTGGCATGAAACAAGATTTGAAATAAATAAATATAGGAATATGGCTTTAATTTCAACTCGATACCTCTAAGCGATCACGAGATAAAGGGTCTTGACAGACAGACAGACAACAAAGTGATCCTATAAGGGTTCCGTTTTTTCCTTTTGATACTTTCAATCCTAAAAAAGCCTTCAGGTATTTTTCATGTTATTCATTTAAACCATAAAGGAAAAGATCTTTCAGAATTCTACTAAGGTAAATTAGATTTTATTAAAAGATTTATTGATAGATTTACGAGCACTATCTTTTGGTTAGAAACAATCATAATTTGGCCGAAAAATATATCTTTTAACGGTTTTATGGCTTGATATATGATTCACGAGTACTTTATGGGACCTAGAAATTGGTGTGTCAGTAAATAAAAGTGTTTTTGTAGAGACCTACCTACCTAAGTCACTGAAGGTACTTTGTTTGTCTAGATTATATTGCTGATCGAAGGTATATAGGAACGGATTTTTATTTATGGATTTTTATTTCTTGTTTTAACATAAGTTTACACTCGATATTACTGTACCTTGCCATTAGTGTAATAATTTTTGGAATCGGATCAGTAATTTCGAAGATTACCGAAGTTCTCTTGTCTGCTCAAGGTAAATTATTCCTTAGTCGCCTTTTACGGCACGAACTTTGACGAAACGAACGAAACAATCGAAACCAATAAGCAACAGACTGACATGCAACAATTTGAACACCAACTTACGACAACGTGGGCACAATAATTCGAGCGCGTCATCAATCCACGGAAAATCTTAACACCGCGATTCAGAAAAATGGCGTATTTGCAGAACGCCATCTATGGGCAAATGGATAAAACGTCCGCACAAAGATGGCACAAAGCATGATAGATCTAGAGCTCTACGAATGAAAGTTGTGCTAGTGGCATTTTGCGTTTTAGTAATTTTCTATTATCTCCGAAACTATATGACCAATTGACATACTGTAAATGGCAAATCTTATCTGTATGATGTCCTTGTGATACTGAAATAATTTATTGTGACAAGAATTAATATTTCGTTGCTCAAATAATCAACCAAACGTAAGTATGCCGAAAAAATACTTTTTTAATGCAAATAAAGAAGTATAAAAGATAACATATAAAAGATAGAAATATGGTATCGCGGACTTTTTTGTAGATATAACTAAGACGAATCAGGTTGCCATACATTGTTTTTAATTTTAAGCAACTCTCTAGGCAGCGCACGCAAATAATTCTGTTTTATGGGGTATTTTTTTCCGACTTGCAAGACAAAAATTGTGATAGCTCGGTTAATGTACATGTTATAAAAATAATTTATAGCCTATAGCACTCAGGAATAATGTAGCTTTCTACCAGTGTAATTTTTTTTAGAATGGGATCATTAGTTCCAGAGATTACCCCCTACATACAAACTTACAAATTTTTCCTCTTTATAATATTAGTATAGACAATACTAGCCATTGCCAGCGGCTTTGCCTGCTTGAAAATAGAAAATTGTGCCAAGCGAACATGCCCCCGAGATAATAGTAGATTCTTCGCGCACACTGGTCCGCTAGGGACTAAGTGCGGAAACCAGAACACAAGATAAGATACTAGATTCTGTGACTAGGAGTTAAAACAGTGTCTCTAAGTCACGGACGGCATGTTGAATAACGAACGAAACGAAGGTTGCTAAGCCCCGAACGCTAGTGAGGGATTTATATGATTAACTCCCGTGCATGTGAGAGGGTTAATACAGAACCTGAGTGAAGTGAGGATTTTAAACCGTCCAAGACAAAGACAGCTTTATCCCTGTGTTGGATACTCTACTTTTACAGCAGCTGTAAGATAATTAAAAAAAACATTTTACTGAAGCAAATTATAACTAGAAATACCTATAAGAAAGTATTTAAAACAAATAAAATTCACTAACTCTAAGATTCTTTAGTTTTCATGGTCTATCCGTGTGCCAATTTCGTTTTGCCGTAAGAGCGTGAAGAAGTAACCAAAAATTCTTCAAATTTTGTCCATTAATGACATTGTGCATTTCACAAGTCTGACGCGGATAAAGGCACGGCAATGAAATTCGTGCGTTGTTAATGATAAATATCAAATCTAATAGACCTAGTCTGGGGCTCTGGGGAGGTATAAAAATGCACACCAGGGCCCTAGAATCAAGGCAGAAAAGGAACGGGGTAGGTTTTTAGTCAGTAAGAGTCTGATACTATCTCCCGCTCCACCCAAGGGCGGGATTTGTCATTGAATGATTTTACCTACCATAAAAAAATCTAATATACATTTATTTATTTATTTATTTATTTAAAAATATAAGTTAACAGTACAAGACCAAAACACTTATATTCTACAATCTTAAAGACTAATAAAAACAAAATATGTGAATAGACTATCTACAAGAAACTTAAAAATGAATATATATATTTACAAATTTGGTACGGCTTGTCGTGGAAGATATCCAGATCTCCGTGGTATGCTGAGCGAGCAAAGAGTTAAGCAGTGTCACTGCTCGAGCTGTGGGCGCTTCAGCGCCTCGACGTGTGCGCACTCTCAGTGGCGCGGCGAACAGTTTCCTCCGACGACGAGGGCCATCGACGCCTCCACCTCCATCTAGGAATCGGCTCGGAACACCCGCAAGTCCCACCCGCTCGAGCGTAGTTGGATTATCCACCTTGTTTGTCAGGAGACGATGGTAATGAGTCAGTAAATGTAATTTTCGTCTGAGTTCTAGAGTGTCTAGTCCCACCATCCCCGTAACAAACAAAGATGGATATAGATAGGGGTAGTACCCGTACATGCGCTTATAAATAAAACGGGAAAACTTCCTCTGGACTCGTTCTATTAGAAGAGAATACTTAGCCTCGTGTGGGCTCCATACTATGGCGTTAAATTCCAGTCTACTGCGCACGTATGCCTTGTATAACATTAGGGCAGCTCTTATTCCCTTAAATGTAAAAGACACTCTCATGACAAACCCTAGCATCTTATTAGCGCTTTCACATGCGGATGTTATGTGGTCCCTAAAGTTAAGTCTTGAGTCTAGTGTAAGCCCTAGGTCTCGAATTTGGTTGACACGTTCCAGCGGGGCGCTTGTCAGACTATACTCAAAGTGCAGCGGCGCGCGAAAGCGTGAGAACGTCATAGTTTTACATTTTTTGACATTAAAGTGCAGACGATTTACCTTACTCCACTCCTCTACAGCTTTTATATCCTCTTGGAGTCGATGGCAATCGTCGACGTCTTTAACCGCGTAGAACAGTTTCAAGTCGTCGGCAAAAAGAAGACATTTAGCAGCCCTGACGGTTCCCGGCAGATCAATGGCCATTATAATAAATTGGGTTGGTCCAAGAGTCGTGCCCTGACTTACACCAGATCGAGTATAGTATGAATTAGATTCGAATCTGGCTAGTCTCACGTACTGGGTCCGATTACGTAAGTAGGATGCAAAAAATGCAAGTAGTTTAGGTGTGAATCCAATTAATGCCATTTTTGATAACAATATATCATTATCAACGACGTCAAATGCCTTTTGGAAGTCAAAGTAGGCGACATCCACTTGCTTTCCTGCATCCATTTCTGTCGTCACGTAATCAACGAAGTTAATGTGGCTGGTTGCCGTAGATCGAGAAGCTCGGAAACCATGTTGTTCATCCGGAATCCATACATTTAGTTGCTGTCGGATCCGGTTGTCTATAATGGACTCAAATACTTTTCCGAGAACCGACAGTACCGCTATTGGTCTAAACATTGTAATTTCATTTTTGGCACCGCTTTTTGGTATTGGAGTAACCCGAGACGTCTTCCACTGTAGGGGATATTTACAGACCTCTAATGACAAGTTGAATATGTATAGAAGTGGACATGTTACCTACCTATATGATTGGCTAAATAAAATAACATGGCATTGAATCAAATCACATGAATTGAGATTTGCCAAAATAATAAATTGAGTAAGCTTTCAGAATTTAGGTTATTAATGTGTAATTCGTCCAAAATAAACACGTTTCTGTCTAGGTTAATAAATAAATAAATATATATAGATCAACTAAATTTTGTAAGCGGCTTCCTCCATGTGCAAAAAAGACAATTATTCGAAGGCAACATATTCTACAGATAAAATGTACATTATCTCCTATTCTGGTCTGGCGGGCTTGCGGACGGCGAGCACTGGGAAGCTCACCGACCGACCGTTCGCTAACCGTCCGAATCGAGCCCGTCGTTGACGGCGCGTATTGTTCCACGCGCGCCTCAACGTAGAGTCCCAGTAGGGTCGAAGCCTACGCCAAGGGTCTGCTTCTGAAAGGAAGACTCATCCCTGGTATGAAAAGTAACGAAGGAACAGGAGTAGGGTTTTAGTCATTAAAAGTTTGACACAACCTTTTTTATGGTAAGTAAAATCATCCAATGACAAATCCCGCCCTCGGGTCGGGCGGGAAATAGTGTCAGACTCTTACTAACTAAAAACCTACCCCGTTCCTTCTCTGCTTGCTTCCAGGGCCCCGGGATTCACTTTCATTGACCTTGTTGAATTCGAATGGCTTCATTTCATTTCTGCCTCGGTCACCTCTGGAGCGTTGTCACCATCGTTGCCATCGTGGTCCGCGTCGGACACCGCTGGTGGCGGAGCCATGGGCGGGGGAGTATGCTCCCCTCGCGTAGGGAACAGGGTGCTCACCACACCCTCTACGAGCTGGGGCCGGAGACTCTGGGTCAGCGGGGGAGCCCATGGGTGGAGTTTGTCCATGACCATTTTGTAAGGGCGTCCCCACTTGACACACCCTGCTGCTCCGCCTAAGGGCGGGAGATGACATTAGATAATTGTTCCACCTAAAAAAAGGCCTAATCCAGAACATGGTTTAACAATGTGTCAAATTTTACCTAAAATAATTTGGGTACAATTCTGAGCGTGAAAGATTATTAAACACACACTTATATCATACATACAATACACACACGAATAGCGTCTTTCTTATATTATTGTTATAAATAATCAAACTTCTATTCCTTTTCAAAAAAAATTCATCATAAAGATTCAGACCACGTCAAAACTAAATCATAAAAAAATAAAACATTTGACATCGAGGCAGTCGCGACTACTTTATTGGGGCAATAAAAAGGCCTGTTATAAAACACATCTGAAGGTTAACGAGGCGTTAGTAGTAATGACAGTGTTAATCTTCCGTTTGTATGATGCTGATCATCGTTTAATGATAATGGCAGGCCGCTACAACTGTTCGGCCATTTTGGTTTTATTGGTTTTGTGCTGCGGAACATACGCGAATTTGGTTTTAGCCATTTTGGTCGATCAGAGTAATAGTTAGTTATTGCATAAAAGTTAGTAAAATATCCCAAGGGAATATACTCCTTGAATAAAAATCATATGTGTCCATGAGAGCAGTGGTGGCCGAGTGGTAACGGCCCCGACTTTCAAGTTGTAGGTCGCAGGTTCAAGTTCAAACCCAGCCATTATATGCGAAGACTTGTGACATCTACCAACCTGCACTGGGCCCGCGTGGTAGATTACAGCTCATTCCCTCTTCTCGAGAAGAGGCCTGAGTCCCAGCAGTAGGAACATTATAAGGCTGAGGCTACGCTATGCTATGCCATGTTATTTTAGATTATGGTCTACCCGAGAACTAAATGTCATCTAAATCCATTCAGCCATTTAAGTTTGAAGAAGTAATATAAACATACACGTATACACCGTTAAATTTTGGTCGTTTTAACCCTCTTATTTGAGTAAAAGTAACTACTTAAGTAACAATTTGTATTTTATAGTTAAGAAAAATATGAAGAATTGAAGAAATTTCTTATAAATACGAGTGTTAGTCCATCATAATGTATCCATTAATGGAATATTGTATTGTGTCTATCTTTGGTTCGAAACTAAACCCAATTCTCTATTCACAATAGACCTAAGTGGCTGTTGCATAATTGAACGGACCGCCAATCGTATCGATTATTTTAAATTAGGAACACTTCGAGCTCTTTGACGGTGATAGTTTAAAACACAAAACAAGGAGGTTCTATGTTCGGCTGTATGTACTTTTTTTCTTTTTTTATGTATGTTTACCGATTTCTTGGTCAATTGTAGACCAAGTTGGTCCCATAGAAGTTTTTATTTTTTATTTAAAGTACTGGGAAGTGAGACGATTCCACAAAACATAAAATTATGAAGTGACTAGAGACACTGTAACTAATAATGCCATAGATTTTAATCGTAAAGGTCCACTGCATTTATTATATCATGGTCACGAGCCGTCCACCCAAGAGCAAGGAGGTCATTGGATGATTTCCTACCTCAAAAAAAAAACATTAAAAAAAAGAACTTCTCAAAAAATAAACTAAAATGAATGGGTAGTATAGTCAGTTTCGACAACGCCATCTCTATCAGCCGCCTTGGCAGATAGTTTCTCTTTTGCTGAATTCAATTTGCTAGGTCAAGTGGGTCATCATCATCCTTTTAATGTTCCCACTGCTGGGACACCGGCCTCCTCTCTAAGAGAGGGAATGGGCCGTAATTCACCACGCGGGCCCAGTGCGGGTTGGTGAACGTCACATCACATGTCTTCGAATTTTTGGTTCTAGGACTTGCCGGTTTCCTCACGATGTTTTCCTTCACCGTTTTGAGAGCAGTGGTGATGAAATAAATTACACAAAGTAATGCGCCTGGCTGAGTTTGAACCCGCGACCTACAACTCGTAAGTCGGGGCCGTTACCACTTTGTCAAGTGGGTAAATGTTGTATTTTAAACTTAGGTCAGCTGAGAAATTGGTTACTCTCGCATTAAACTAAGCTGGAAATAAGATTAGTAGCTTCAAATTTATTTTGCTAGAACCGGAAAAATATTTCAGACTGATGCTAGAAAATTGAATTTAACTGAGCTTTAAACTCGAAAATTATGAGATAAGCAGATTTTTTTACGTGTTTTGTTTCTATATTTTATGAGCAGTGCTAGCACAGCGCTAAAGGCTTACTTAGACTTACGAGTTGCTTGTAGTAGGTTTGAACTCAAGCAGGTGTTTCGCTTTGTGTAGATAACTTATTACTGCTCTCAAAGCGGGAAAGGAAAATATCGCGAGGAAACCGCCATGTCCTAGAACCAAAACTTCAAATAATAAATGATATTTATTTTGCAAGAAGGTTGGGTATAAAAACACTTTTACACGTCAATTATTTCTTCTATTTAAACTAGACGAGGCCGGTGTTACCTAGCTTACTACCCTGAGAAGAAACACTGAAATAACCTCGGTCAAAAACACTTTATAAAGAAAGATAAGTGATATTCAACAACGTGAACTATATAGACCCGCGTGGTGGATTACAGTGCATTTCCTCTGCCAGAAATCATATCCGAGTCCCAGCTTTGGGAACATTGTAATATGAAAGTGTACTCCGGAGCCACGGAACGAAGGCAAAGAGGGAATGGAGTGAGTTTTTAGTCAGTAAAAGTCTATCACTATCTCCTGCCCCGCTCATGGGCGCAAAAAAACATTGGGAATATTAAAAGGCTGATTATGCTATGCCATGCTTAAAAAAAGTAGATTTTTATCCTTAATAAGGAATTTCACTTAATTTAAAAGCTATAAGAAAGCTTATTACTTTGTTTAATTAATATTAAGAAGTGGTGAAATTGCTGTTTGCTTGTTTGTCGGCTATAATCTAATCTGATAAAGGAATTTCTTTCTGGAAGTTTCTTTAGATTACGTGCGAAATTTTCACTGAATGAAAGCTACTGCATTATTCAGTGATATTATGGTATCATGATAAACTGAGAAGAAATTCTTGGAAACGTAGCATAGCATAGCATAGCATCAGCCTTACAATGTTCCCACTACTGGGACTCAGACCTCCTCTCTAGGAGAGGGAATGGGCCGTAATCCACCACGCGGGCCTTTGCGGGTTGGTGGATGTCACATGTCTTTGAATTTTTGATTCTAGGACCTTTCGATTTCCTCACGATTTTTTCCTTCACCGTTTTGAGAGTAGTGTTGGTGAAATAAATTAACCTGCGACCTACAACTCGTATATCGGGGCCGTTACCACTCGGCCACCACTGCTCTCTTACCACTCGGCCATCACTGCTCTCTTACCACTCGGCCACCACTGCTTTCTTACCACTCGGCCACCACTGCTCTCTTACCACTCAGCCATCACTGCTCTCTTACCACTCTGCCACCACTGCTCTCTTACCACTCGCCCACCTCTGCTCTCTTACCACTTGGCCACCACTGCTCTCTTACCACTCGGCCACCACTGCTCTCTTACCACTCGGCCACCACTGCTCTCT
Source organism: Leucania comma (assembly GCA_958295575.1). Lineage (NCBI taxonomy): Eukaryota > Metazoa > Arthropoda > Insecta > Lepidoptera > Noctuidae > Leucania > Leucania comma. Next base: position 2,629,871 of record OY282479.1, on the reverse strand, counting down.
TACCACTCGGCCACCACTGCTCTCTTACCACTCGGCCACCACTGCTCTCTTACCACTCGGCCACCACTGCTCTCTTACCACTCGGCCACCACTGCTCTCTTACCACTCGGCCACCACTGCTCTCTTACGACTCAGCCATCACTGCTCTCTTACCACTCGGCCACCACTGCTCTCTTACCACTCGGCCACCACTGCTCTCTTACCACTCGGCCATCACTGCTCTCTTACCACTCGGCCACCACTGCTCTCTTACCACTCGGCCACCACTGCTCTCTTACCACTCGGCCACCACTGCTCTCTTACCACTCGGCCACCACTGCTCTCTTGTAAACGTAGGTTTGTCTGCAACTAGTTGCTGCCCGTGGGTTCACCAGCATGAGTTTGGAAAACTATCCCAAGAGAACATACTGCTGTGATAAAAGAATTCTATGTGCTATTCTAGGAATTGTCTACAATGTACCAAGTTTCAATTAAATCCTATCATTATATAATCATAAGTGAATTAATAATAAAGCTACGAATACACTCACAAGCATTCGCTTTTATAATACTAGTGTGACTACAAGAGGTCCTATGAAATAGCCCTTTTTTTAAACGGGTCGCTTTGAAGTAGTAAATCTTTGGATTGAATTGATTTTTGATTATAAGTTCAAATGAACTTTGTATTAAAAGTATGTTTTTTTTTTTCTTCCAAAATTAGATTTCACAGGTGTGTGTTTACTCTGTGTTTAGAATTTTCTGTAAAAATAAAAATAAACTTTTTTATATTAAGGGTCACAACATCACTACATGATATAAAACAAAGTCACTTCCCGCTGTCTGTCCCTAGATCATGTTGTTTTTGCATTGTGTGTGTCTATATGTGTCAAATAAAATATTTTTCTTTCTTTCTTTCTTTCTAGATCTTTAAAACTACGCAACGGATTTTGATACGGTTTGTTTTAGAATAGAAGAAGAAGGTTTATATGTATAATACACGCATAATATATTTAATATCACCATTGCACTCGTGCGAAGCTATTCCTGGTCGCTAGTAGATAATAAATTAAAATAAAAAAGAATAAATTAAAAATAAATTGTTGATCGATGAATGAGTGAAAAACATAATAAGCAAAAACATTTATTTATAAATGAATTAATAGAAATGCATTTTTCTTCGTCATATGCTACGTTTTAAATATTCGAGCTGACATTTTAAACCAGAGAGATGTAACTCCAAGATTTTTACAATGAAACCTTACTCATGCAGTATTTCACAACCACCAACGGAAATGTACTGTACGAAATTTACGAACAAACAATAAATAATATGATTTAAACTTGTATAGATAATAAAAATCGGTGCAACCTATAAAACTGTGTACCGTCGTGAAACAAATCTTTAGAACGATCCAAACCCGTGGGTTTTCTTTTATTTTCGTTAGTAAATGTTCTAGCGTAGTTTATTGCATGTTTTCCATTATTGAGATTTATGCGGTATTGTAAAATTTTCCGGAGTGACGTTAGTGACGTTACCGTACAATATTTTGTAATAAACAAAAAATAAAACTAAATGTAAATCTTTTTATAAAAAACCGGGCAAATGCGAGTCGGACTCGCGCCCTGAGAATTCCGTACAGACTTACATACTCGTATTTATGAAAACATTCCAATTCACGAATCGCCTCTTGAAAATTTTTCAAATCACAAAAAAAGGTTTTTATTTTGTGATGTAACTAAAAATTTATAGTTTTCAGATTTTTTCCTACACTTGGGCTATAAGACCTTGCATCATGCCAAATTTCAGGATTCTAGGTCAACGAAAAGTACCCAATGTGTTTTGATTCCATTGAAAGTGTCGAAATATACGTTTTTTGCGACATAAACGACCATATATTTTTTCCATTATCTTAGAAGTTTGTTTTTCACAGCTTAAAGGGACTTTAGTATATATAGTTTTAATTTCAACTCAATACCTTCACGCGTTCCTGAGATAACCGCGGGTCTTGACAGACAGACAGACGGACAACAAAGTGATCATAAAAGGGTTCTGTTTTTTCTGTGTGTGTATCCTTATTTTGTGATTTTACAGTTTTAGCTTACATAATATTAAGCAGATTTGATTTTTAATATTATTTATTTATTAAAACTTCACTACAGCAGTGGTACACAGGCAGACTTAATGCAACAAAGCATTCTCTACCAGTCAACTTAATCCCATGTTTTCTCTATTTACGATTTTTGATAAAGTTACTTTTTAATACTAACAGTAAAAAATAATATGTCAAGTACCCAATTTAAACAAATCAAGCAATTTTAACCATCTCATCAAAGACCACAACTCAACCCTAAAAATTAAAAACGCAAATAAATTTATTACTCTCTGTTATTACCCACAGCAAATAAGATGGCGTGCATAATATTACACCAGTAATATTAGATGCAGTTCGTACAAGCCAAGGTGGATTGGAGGAGTAATTAGATTTTATTAGAAGCAACTGTTAATGAGCTTGTTGAAGTAACGTTGTCTGTGTTGTTTAAGTTTTACCAATGTGCGTTATATCTTAAAATAAACACACACTTTTGTTCCTTTAGTTGCCTTTAGCGCTCCAGGACCATGAGAATATCCTTTTAAGAACCGATCCTTGCCTTGGTAGGAAACAGGTTTGGTCGATCGATCACTGGCCGGCCGATGACCTAAGCTCTGCTCGACGTCCGAGAGCCTTCGTCTTCCGTGGCCAACTACCAAGTCGGGGTCGAAATCTCGGCAGCTGGGGCGTGAGAATGTTCGTTCCCTCACGCGTGCGGCTTCCTCCTATACAGGAGAATGTAAACGTCTGCCATTCCTCCTCGCTCCGGACCATAGCCTGAACCAGGGCCTGGCGCGAGAGCTTCCGCCGATTATCTCCACGAGGCACGGTGGTACTGGGCTTAAGCGGGGCACACTTCCACCGTATGCTCCACCGTGTCCTCCAGGCTGTTACATTTAGTAGCTGAAAGTGTTTGTCACTACTTCACACTCAAACGACTAACCGCCCTTGAGAGAGGGCGACTAAAACTGACTCGTTTGTACCTTCTTTGCTTTGCGTTCCAGGGCCTGGGGGGTCATTTTCACTTATTGCAGGTAGGTGCCAGTAAGCTTCGACTCACATACGGTACACGGGTTTGCATGCCATGTCACTTTTTATCTCGATAGCATATTTACTGGAGATAATTTTCAAATAAAAGTTTTTCTATTTCCATGCAAACATCTTCCTGTAAAAGTAATCCCTGAACTCAATCATAATCTCAACATAAATATCAAAATAAATTGATATTGGACCGACTACGCTCGCATCGGTTAATATTATGTAAATAAGCGGCCAATGGCGGTGCATTCCCGGAAACTGTTTCATTTTAATGTGTTTCCATTCGTATCGATGTATATTTAGATTCGTTGAAGTTAATCGATATTGGTGCAGAAAATAATGATCATTTTATTTATCATACTCTCCGATTTCTGGTTTTGCATATCAATTTGATTTGAATAGTGGAATTTCCTGCCGGGGTCGCTGTTTCCTGATAGCTACGACCTAAGGGTCTTTAAGTTGCATTGCATCAGCCTTATAATGTTCCCACTGCTAGAACTCAGGACCGTAATCCAGCACGCGGGCCCATTGCGGATTGGTGGATGTCACATGTCTTCGAATTTTTGGTTCTAGGACCTACCGGGTTCTTCACGATGTTTTCCTTCACCGTTTTGAGAGCAGTGGTGATGAAATAAATTACATAAAGTAATGCGCATTTCTGGGTATGAACCGCGACCTACATCTCGTATATCGGGGCCGTTATTACTCGGCCACCTCTGCTCCTGTCTTTAAGTTAAGGGTATAAAGGTATTACTAGCTGACCTGGCAAACTTTTTACCACCTTATAGTCGAATTATTCACATTTTCTCACCGTCTAAACCTTCCCTAAAGTATCATAAATATTTCAAGACCAAAATTAGCCAAATCGTTCCAGCCATTCCCAAGTTTTAGCGAGACTAACAAACAGCTATTCATTTTTAGTTATAAGAGAAGAAGAAGAAGATTCTCTAGGAGCAGCAACAGGTACTTATTGTACTTCTGCGTTTCCACTGTTTATCATACCTTCAAACGTTACCATCCCAATATCGTCCATGATCCATACATTGTTACTTTAATCAAACAAACAATCTAACGTGGATAAACATTTCAGAATACACATAATATAAGTTTCCTAATACAAGACTAATAAACTCTCTGCTTACGAATACATTATATTATTATGGAAGATTCATTAATATGTATTTTGTTGTAACTACTAGCCTGAATCGATTTAAGTTTCAATACTGTAGGTAAATACCTACAGTATTGAAACTTAAATCGATTCATTCTATAATCTAGGTCCAAATGTGAGAGTAGATTGAGTGCTTTGTTTTTATAATGAACTAGCGACCCGCCCCAGCTTCGCACGGGTGCAATGGTGAAATTATAGTACATTATGATATAAGTGTGCAATATAGGAGGTTACCGTCGAGGTGGTATTAAGACCCGAGCCTTGACGAGGGTCTTAAGAGAGCCAAGAACGGTAACCAATCATTACTCACGTGTATTGAACCAGGATACGGACATAGTATAATTTTTGTCCCGTTTATTTAATTTTTGATTTCACTATCTCTTCTTTTCTTATTTCTGCACACTATCGTATACATTTCTTCCAATTTCTCCTTTCACAGGTCTGCAGGAAGAAATTTCTTTTTGAAATAAGCAGTACCTTTGTAATAATAATGTTTTTTCTGGATAAGTATATGTGTGTACATAAACTATTAAATAAATAATAAATTAAAAACTATCCAAAACTTGCTCATTTACCACTTACCTGGTAGAGTAGGGTAGAGCGGGCAAAAGCTAGTATCAAAATAAAAATTGTTCAGACTTTACCTTAACAACAAGGACTTCGCCTTAACTACTGGAGCTGTCATCTGCCTCACAGCGATTGATCGCCCACGCATGCTATCGACCAATCACCACCGAGCTACGCAATAACCTTTTTTTTTATAAATTCTATTTTTTTCAATCCATTATTACATCGCACGCACTTCACCATTATATACCAATTTCATGTAGTATTCACAATATATTTAAATTTACAAGTAATTCCTGGTGTCGCCTATTATTCGAACAACCTTCAGTCTCCTACACGCAGCAGAGCTGAAATCGAAACAAAAATAATTTAATGTCGTTCACACAATAAATATCCCAAAATAAACTAGACATACATTTAACGTTTATATGTCGAATAAATATATTGAATTTGTGAAAACTCATTTTAGAACACTCAATCATCTTATTTTACCTAAAGACAAATCGTTCCAAAATAATCCTATTTTAGTGAAATAAATTCTTATTATTTTTACTCTATGTTACGAGTCTACACAGTCTATTTGTGAAATAATTCAATCAATCGGCCTAGCCTCTTTTCTAATATGTTAGAGTCGGCTTTAAGTAGTCTTTACAAGACTACACAGTTGTCAATCTCGTACTAAAATCTTGGTTTTAGGGCAGTTTACTGACGGGATCAGAGCTTGGTTTTCAGTCTAGAACCTTTAAAAGATCTATCATTAACCGTAGTTCACGCCGTTGGAGGAAGCCTTCCAACAAGTTGGACTGACGACTCTGTTGGTCGCTGAAATCCGATGAGTTCGAGACGCTCAGGACCGCTCATTTTTGTGACACTTGGGGGAGACCTATGTCCAGCAGTGGACGTCTTTCAGCTGAATAGCTCTAAATATTCGGGCCTATCAAAAATCAGATACGTTTGTTTCAAATAAACCATTTGCAGGAACTTTCGAATTGTCAAAATGCCAGTCAGTCAAAGAAAAGTGAAACTAAATTGCACGTTCTAAAGCATAGATTTCTATGGAAAAAACATCCAAGAAACTATGTAGAGTGTGTAGACGTCTTTTAGCTAAAATTATGATAGTGAGCCTAACTCATACACCACAGTTACACGGTCAAATAAATAAGCCTAGAATCGTCACAGCATAATATACACTATTAAATTTTGGTCGTTTTAATCCCGTGGAGCGTCGATTTGGTACATGAAATACTATCGTTTTGTAAAGAGAAAATTAAATTATAAAGTACTTTTTTTTTAAATCGAATTAATTTTCGCATTTACGAAATTAATTTCTTTAAGTAAACGTCAGCTGTCAGCTGAGTGAGGCCAACGAACTGTAGGTAGTTAGTACGCTACGACCGACAACTACCTACAAGGGCATTGCCTCATTTACTTATAGAAATTAATTTCGTACATGCGTATATTAATACGAGTTTTTGAAATAAAAGAACTTTACTTTTTATTTTTTTCTTTAGAAATTGATAGTATTTCATATACCGAATCGACACTCCACGGGATTAAAACGACTAAAATTTAACGGTGTATAATTTGCTCCCATACATTGTATTTCAGTGTCCCGACATAGTAGAAAGTTACAGCAGTGTAAATACAGTTGTAAAACAATGTAGTAGCTCCAAGATGCGTTATGTCTCTCCTGAATAATTCAGTTTTATTCCGAGGTGTCTCGAGATAGTAAATTATTCAACACTGTCGTCATATTGGGTCATAAATATCAAACTATTGGAAGTTTTCCAAGTATCGTAAAGATTATCTTGGGATATTCACTAGTAAGCTGGGTTATTCACTATCCCGCACTGGGCCCGCGTGGTGGATTACGGCCCATTCCATTTTAAACAGTGTCCGAAGTAGGCGATTCGACACAAACGTTAGCGAATAGAACAAATAACTGATACTCTATTGCGGTGGCCTACGTGCCTAACCGCACGTGGGTGCGGAATGATGACGTGCGAAGCGAAGTGAACTAAAATGGTTATTTTTTTGGTTTCATCTTTTCACGCAAACCCTTGCGAACCCATGGCTTATTTATTATTTATATAATTAGTGGTTGAATTGGCGTCTTCGCGTGCACGTACGACACAGCCACCTCATCGGGTTGAATTCTTGTGACCCGCTTCAGATCGCTTCGCAACAGTGTTTGCGTTTAAATTGCCCACAAAAGACGCGTTATAGAGGGGAAGCCTGAGTTCTAGCTGTGGGAACTATGTAAGGTTGATCATGCTAAGCTGCATTATCTTTAACAGAAGGTGTCAGAGATGTTTGTGAAGGTTGTACTTTTTGTTGTAATATCACATCACTAGTTAGTAAAACTAATGGTCACAACCCTAGTGAGATATATTTTGTCATTGTCGATATAGGTGTGGCCGCCTAAGCAGTGTCTGATTAATCTTAATATTATGTACATGTTCTAAGTCCAATAAATCTAGTATTCACTATATCAAGTGTTTCAATATAAACATTACATGGTGTCAGAAGTGAAGAATCCAAAAACACGAAGAAAATCGCGAAAAAAATGGACCACTCATCAACAGTCAAAAGCGGTAGCCATTTTGAACAAAGTCTGAACAATGCGATTAAAGCCTTGAAAATCACCTCAGATTCAACAAACAACAATGCGGAAGCATGGAAACGCTGGTGGCAGCAATTTGAGCTGTATTTGTTAGCCACAGGTCTGGACAGGGCAGGTGAAAAACGCAAGATCGCCATTTTACTCCATCTCATTGGTGAGAACGGTTTAAATATATATAATACATTTAACCTCAAAATTGAAGAGACCACGCTAGTGCATGTCAGAGAAAAATTCGACCATTATTTTGAGCCTAGGAGAAACTTGACCATGTGCCGTTATAGTTTCTTCACAAGGAGACAACAGAAATCCGAGTCCATCGAGGGATTCCTGGCAGATTTAGAAAACAAAAGTCAAGAATGCGAATTTGGAACGCTCAGGGAATCACTCATCAGGGATATTTTTATCGCAAATCTAAATCTAGATTTAGCACATGTCCGTCAGAGATTGCTGCAGGAACCTGATCTGACATACCAGAGGATGCGAGAACTAGCAAGGACACTCATCGTTGCTCAGCAGGATGCAGAAAAGATGCTCAATGGTTCTACAAACAATGGTTCTACAAATGAAAATACAGAAAATGTCATGCATCTACGTCGGAGGAGCCGTAGTCGAGGGGAACGTCGACAGCGAGCTTCACCAGTCGGTCAGCAGGGATCTGGCGCAGGGAAGTCACCCAACAAGGGAAAGCAGTCTCCCAACCCTGAAAAGCGCTCGAGGACGTGTAGCCGCTGTGGGCAGTCTCACCGCTACAAGTGCCCAGCGCAAGGAGTCAAATGCAGGTCATGTAAATCTTTTGGTCATTTTGCTAAGTATTGTTTTACAAATAGAAAAGTCAGTCGCTTGGTGTCATTTAGTCATAATAATAGTCAAGATAATTTTGTTGGAATTATAAGTCATAAGTCAAGTCAATCCAACAGTCATTTAAAGTCACATAAACATGTCAAGTCAATAGGCACACCGTCACGCACAATGCAACTACACCGACAATCACAGTCAGGATGGTCATATAATGGCCAGTCACAGTCTAGGAATGATTCCGATGATGAGATTGGTGTCATATCTGAGAGATCTCATGTAGACTCACATTGTCATAAAAAATATTATAAGTCATGTCTCAATGATGAAAGTGGTGAAAATGTAATATCTGAGAGGTCTAGAAATAGCCTCGGTGATGAAAGCAATCACCAGTCTGAGAGATTCAGTGTCAAGTCAAAGAAGTCAAATAAATATAGTCAAAGTCAAAGTTCATATCTCGATGATGAACACAGACACATGTCTGAGGAATCACTCACTATCACAACAAAACCATTTCATCAAAAGTCATTTGTTACACTTAAAACAAGTACGTCAATTACATCACCACAAAGTCAACAAGTCAACACAGTAGATACAACACAAAACAAATACTATTCTAATCAGTCATGGAACATAAACATTTTAGTAGGTCATACACAAATTAGTTGTATCATTGATTCAGGAGCTGATCTTAACATAATGTCAAAACAAACTTTTCTTTGTTTAAAACGTCATTCTCAAATGACACTTGTCAAATGTCAGATAAATGTCACTGGATTTGGTGGCAAGTCAATACCCATAATTGGTAAAGTCAATGTCAGATGCAGCTTAACCTTGAATAACAGTACTATTATAGAAAATATAGTATTTATAGTCGCAGATTTAGTTTGTCCAAATGTCCTAGGTCTTCCCACTTGTGAGAAATTAGGTATAATTAAAAGAGTTTTTTCAGTGTCAAAACAAAATTTTTGTCAACAAATTCTTACACAATACAATGATGTATTCCAGGGTCTTGGATGTCTGCCTCCTGTCTGTCACCTGAAACTCAAAACTGATGCAGTGCCATGTGTGGATCCTCCCAGGAGAGTACCATTTGCGTTGCTCGATAAACTTCGCGAAGAGTTGGATCGCATGGAAAGAATGCAGGTGATTGAGAAAGTCACTAAGCCTACAGAATGGGTGAATAGCATAGTAATTACTGTCAAGAGTTCAGGTCAGTTGAGAATTTGTTTAGATCCTAGAAATTTAAATAAGAATATTATAAGGGAAATCTATCCACTTAAGTCAATTGATGAGATAAGATCTCAGTTAGTTGGAGCTGAATGTTTCTCTCATTTAGATGCTTTTTCAGGATTCTGGATGTTAAGATTAGATGAATATAGTTCTGATTTATGTACCTTTCAAACACCCTTTGGTAGATATAAATATTTAAGATTGCCTTTTGGTATAAATGCATCATCAGAAATATTTCAGAGAGTTATGATGAATTTGTTTGGTGATTTAGAAGGAGTCTTAATATTCATCGATGACATTCTTGTCTATGGACCGAATGAGGCCATACATAATGAGAGATTACATAAGGTCATGCAAAGAGCACGTCAAGTCAATTTAAAGTTCAATAAGTCTAAATGTAAATTTCTAGTTTCTGAAGTCTGTTTTTTAGGTTATGTTTTTAGTAAACATGGTGCTAGGGTCGATCAAGAAAAAGTAAAAGCAATTGTCAATATGCCTACACCACAAAATGTCAAAGAATTGCAGGGAATTTTAGGTATGATCAACTATTTAGGTCCCTTTATTAGCAATTTGTCAGAAAAAACTCAAATTTTAAGAAATCTTTTGAAAAAAGATTCAGTCTGGACTTGGGATGAAAATCACAGTAAATGTCTAAAGAGTTTAATAGATGAAATCACAAAGTCACCAGTCTTAGCTCATTATAACCCCAATATTCCATTAGTCTTGTCAGTAGATTCGTCTAAGTCAGCATTGGGAGCAGTCATTTTACAAAACAATAAACCCATTGCTTATAGTTCAAAAACATTAACAGAAACTCAGTCTAGGTATGCTCAAATTGAGAAAGAATTGTTAGCAATACAATTTGGTTGTGAAAAGTTTCACCAGTATGTATATGGTCATAGAGTAACTGTCCATACTGATCATAAACCCTTAGTCTACTTATTTGATAAACCATTACATGATGTACCAGCTAGATTACAGCGAATGATGTTAACTTTACAAAAATATGATTTGAAAGTTATACATGTCCCAGGAAAGCAGATGTATATATCAGATACATTGTCCAGAGCAGCCTTAAAAGATCATTATATACCAGAGAATGAATCTGAAATGTCTTGTCATGTCAATTTAATGTATTCAAATTTAGCTATCACAAAGGAATACAGTACAAAACTGTTGCAACATACAAATAAAGATGAAACTTTGCAATTGTTAAAGAAATATTATTATGAAGGTTGGCCAAAAAATAAAAATAAAGTCAGTCCATTGGCAAAACCATTCTGGAGTACACAAGCTGAAATTCATGTAGTCAAAGATTTGTTGTTTAAAGGTTCAAAATTAATAGTACCTCAGTCTATGTATAAGGAAATGTTGGCTAAAATTCACGAAGGTCACCAAGGTATAAATAAATGTTTAAAAGTAGCAAGAGATTCTTTGTATTGGCCAAGCATGTCAGCAGATATTAAAAATGTGGTAGAACAGTGTCTCATATGTGCAAAATATAAACCTTGTAATCAAAAGGAACCACTACAAAATTTTGAAATAAATAAGTATCCATGGCAACAAGTTGGTATTGATTTAATGTATTTTGATAACCTTACATATTTAATTGTCACAGATTATTATTCTAAATACATAGAAATAGCTTTGTTAAATAAAAACAGTACAGCCAAAAATGTAATTACACATTTAAAGTCTATTTTTGCCCGTCATGGAATACCTTTGTCATTAGTGTCAGATGGTGGACCTCCTTTTCAGTCATTAGAATTTAAAAATTTCCTACATGAATGGGACATAGAACATAATGTAACTAGTCCATATCATTCACAGTCAAATGGAAAAGCAGAAAGTTCAGTCAAAATAGTCAAAAATATGTTAAAAAAATGTAGAGAAAATTCGTCTGACCCATATATAGCCTTATTACAATATAGAAATACACCTAAGAATAACTTACCATCTCCAGCACAATTGTTAATGTCTAGGAATTTAAGAGATAACATTCCAATGTCATACAAAAAATTAAAACCAAAGGTTGTAACATTTAAAAATTATAAAGAGTGTGTCAATAAGAACAATGAAAATAAGTCTAAGTATTATAACAAGAATACTAAGTCATTGTCAATATTCTATCCCAATGATCATGTCTACTTCAAAAGAAAACCAAATTATAATTGGGAACAGGCCATTGTCAAACAAAGGTTGACAGGAAATAGGTCATATATCATTGAGGATGTCAATGGAGTTAGGTATAGGAGAAACAGAATTCACCTAAGGCATAAATATTCTCCTATGTTATCCAACTCGTCGCAGGGGAGAGAGGAAGGTGATAGTCAGGAGTCAGCACCTCAAGAATCCTCATCTCAATCCATAGGTCAAAAGTCAACCCGTTATGGTAGAATTGTAAAGCCAACTAGAAGGCTAATTGATGAAATCAATTAAATGTACTAAAGTGTATTTTAGATTAAGTCATATTTAAGCCAAGATGTTTTGTATTGTAAAACTAAATAAGTACTTGTCAGATACTTTGTATTGTCAATTGAATTTAAGTCAAGTCCGTCCACAGCCTATGTTACATTGTTTGTTAAAGGTTAATTTGAACTTAACAAGGGGGATGTTGTAATATCACATCACTAGTTAGTAAAACTAATGGTCACAACCCTAGTGAGATATATTTTGTCATTGTCGATATAGGTGTGGCCGCCTAAGCAGTGTCTGATTAATCTTAATATTATGTACATGTTCTAAGTCCAATAAATCTAGTATTCACTATATCAAGTGTTTCAATATAAACATTACACTTTTTTGCCATTTAGAATTTTTGTATTCAGTTTGGTTTAGCCTTTATAATTATCTACTGCTATATTCGTATTGGAAAAATTGCACTTCAAAGAGTGTACTGATGCCACCTCGCTACCAGACTATCAGGCGTAATGCTGGATGCCATTCGGATTTGGTGGTGATCTAAACCAGTCTCCCACACTGGTCGTGCACAGCGCTTCTTCTCCACATTTAATTTTTTTTTTTACTCTTGTTAGGTTTGCGCTAAACTCTTTACTTTCACTCTTTACTTAAAGACCCAACTCTGGTTTCCCTTCAAAACGCATAAATCTTTCGCTTTTTTTACTTAAAGACCCTCAGGTCGCAGCTAACAGAAAATACAGATTCCGGCAGGAAATTGCACTCTTTAATTAAGTAACACACAATGAATGTGTTTCCAAAAAATTTTGTGCTTATGGATGGGATGCATTACCATATAAAATAGCCTATAGTTTTCAAAATAAGAGTGATTAGGCAACCTCTGGGTCCACTTATTATTTTGCCGTCTGTCTTATACTTCGGGTTTCTTCTTTAGGAAAACAAAAAAATGAAATAGTAAGCCATCTCTGAGACGAGATCTTCAACTTCTTTTTCGTTTGGCAATGTTTCAATAAATCTCTTAACTATAAAAGAGTCTAAAGAATGTTGTAAACACTTTTTATCAGATGGGCAAGCAGCTTGTTTGTCAGTTTCAATACACTACCATACTGCTTTGGAGGGAATAAGGTGATTTCTATTGGGTTACAAGATTATTCGAACGAATCTTCGAGCTCGAGACCCCAAAAGGCAACTTGATAGAGTTACTGCAGCTTTGGAATACAAAAATTAACGGAGGGAACACGGCTTTAGTCTGTAAAGGTCTAATATTCACTTTCACTCATTCCAGAACGGGGCAGTTTGATGTTTTTCAACCTTCAAGAAAAAGCTGTAAGCATGTACTAGTATAATACAAAGTCAATGAGTAATATAAGTAATACTTTAAATATAAGCACATCAGTCTAATAATATTCTCGCTGCTGGGACTCAGTCCTCCCCTCCAGGAGAAGGAACAGAGCGTAATCCACCACGCGGTTTACTGTGGGTTGGTAGATCACACAAATGTCTTCGAATTTTTGGTTTTAGGACATACCAGCTTACTCAAGATGTTTTCTCTCTTTCACCATATTGAGAGCAACGATGATGAATCTACAACCCGGGAATCTTTAAGTCAAGAGTGAATAGGTTTCTTCTAGGTAAGCGCGATCCATCGTCGACCGTATCGTCGCTTTCCATCAGGTGAGATAGCGGTCAAGCGCGAAACTATCACTAACAAAAAAAAAAAAAAAACGAATATCAGCTGCACCTGCTTGGGTTTGAACCTACAATGTACAACTCCCAAGTAGTGGCTGTTACCACTACACCACCACTGTTGATGTTGTGTGTAGTGACCATAAATGAAAGAAGAGAGAAAAGCAGTATATTTATGCGAAATGACGAAAACTTAAAACTAACTAACAAATACAATCATTATAAGGAAGATATGCTTCACATACGCGCAAAACGGCTTAAACGCTCAGCATAAAGCTGTGGCCTCACGCATAAATCGATAAGCTCACAGCGTTGATTTTCAGCGAGGGCCGGTGGCAGTGTCGACATAAAGACGCCGAACGGTGCAGAATGCAAAAAAAAAAAAATTAAAAAAAGAAAAAATGAATTATAAATAAAATAATAATAAAAATAAGGTGACATATACAATTATATAAAGTTGCAACACCACGAAGCGAATACTAACTGTTTTACGTCCGTTGCGTCACAGCCAGCAGACGCTGGTTCAGGTGAAAACCAGCATCTGACAACTAATGCCTGAGTGCTAGTTGTCTGTGCAGCCGTGAGGCACACAAGTATATATTTTTTGCTTTTTTTTTCTCGTGTGTATTGAGTTTGTGCCTTGTACTGTACTAAATGAATTCTCTTTATTTCTTCTTTCTAAAGAAAAAAGGAAAGATTTTTATTTTTGTTTGTAATGAATTAACCGGTATCCGTGGAATTAACTCAAAAACTACTGGACCGTATTTTTTCCAAATATTTTATATCAGTAGAAAGTAATTTATCACTGAGTGACATAGGTTATTTTAATATTTTCACAAGCGAAGTCTCGAGCGGAAACTAGTATGAAAATATAAAAAAAAAATGCTCTGAAAATCGTGGAGCAAATAAGGTTTGCACCTTTATCATAAAAATCCCATAGGGACAAACAGCTCACTCACAATAGTACTTACTGCTCGTAAATACTTCTTTATACGGGGCCGTATCGTTTTCACTTCGCCGATATGGGACCCTAATAAAATGTTTTTTTTATACCCTAATGACCCAACGAAGTGGCGTTTTGTGTATGGTCGAAGAAAGTTATAGGTAGAATAGGTAACTTTATTTGCTGAAAAACTTGAATGATTGACGTTAGATTACTGATTGATTATTTTGAAAATTAGTTCAGACTTGGCGTAATTTTTACTTTTTTTATTATTTATATACACTAGCGCTTGACTGCGATCCCACTTGATGGTAAGCAGTGATGCAATTGTTGATGGTAAGGCGCACTAGTTTATTAAGAGCCTATTCACTCTAGCCTTGAAGACACCTAAATTATCATAGGGTGGGAAGACCGCAGCTAGCATACTGTTTCAGTCCTTCGATGCACGTGGTAGAAACAACGAGGTAAAACGCTTAGTCCGGATCGTAGAAAAACTAACAGTACTTATTTTTCATTATATGTATTTTGCTGTCAGAATTGCACAGCTTTTTTTGGGTTTTAGGTACTTAACAAGATCCGTTTTGCGTATGATTGAAGACAATTATTAGTTTTTATTTTGGGTGATTTTTTTTTTGGTAATTATCCAATGACTTCTTTCGCTCTAGGGTGGAGCGCACCTTTACTGATTAAAACTTTATCTGTGTCTTTTAGTTGCCCTTTGCGTTCTAGGTTCACGGATTTCCTTTTCAGAAATTCTCAGTGTCTTCGGTTCAGCTGGGACCGACCCTTTTTGCTGACATATCTCTGAAGAGCGCGTGGAACACTGTGCGCTGTCTACGGCTCAGGTTCGGTTCAGACGGATACCGAATGGCCGGCGACGGCTACTAATTGCATGCTGCCCGCAAGTCGTGGACTGCCCAGCAACTCTTGATTCCCTGGGCGTCTCCTGTAGCTAAGGTATAATAAGGATGTCCATTCTCAGTTTACTGCCATCTTCTTTGCTAGCACTTTACTGTGCAGAAGGAGACGATCGCATCTCATTCCTTCTTGCTCCAAGCCATGGCCTGAAACAGGGCCCAGCGTCAGAGGTTGCTGCCATCAATCGCCTCCACGAGACCACGGCGGTGTTTTGCCCAAACGGGGCATATCTCCACCGAATGAAGGAAATTATAGGCGGCAATTATAGCTTTTAGAACAATGACTTAGATTATATTTTCTCCCAGTTTTACAAAATATTTCAAACTGAACAAGTAAATTATTTCACAAAAAAATCTGGTCAGAGAAAATAAACGATTGTTTGAACGCTTCGCTTTTAAACTTTTTGTTTAAGTTCACCCTTATCAATCTGATATTAATGAATACAATAGCAATATTTAAAACTTCGAATAAGTCGCCAAAAGAACAAATGAAGCGGAATTTACTAACAATAACTTCAACTTGAAGTAAATTTATAAAAACTTCACCAGTTTAGGCTACCATTAAGTAAATTATTTCAAGGTTCCACGTGGCTTCAGCTAACGTCTAGACAACTCAAGATTTTATGAAGGCTACTTAAAATAATTCGGATCGGATCAACGCCGGATGGATGAAATGGCGACAGGTCACGGGAACAACTTGTGACCCACGGATGCCACTCAAGTTGAAGGGTAAAATTTACAAGTCCGTGATAAGACCTGTCATACTGTATGGATCAGAATGTTGGGCTGTGAAAAAGATGGATGAAAAAAGACTGCATGTAGCAGAGATGAGAATGTTGAGATGGATGTGTGGTGTGACGAAAATGGATAAAGTGAGAAATGAGTATATTAGAGGAAGTTTGAAAGTGGCGCCAGTGACTGAAAAGTTGAAAGGAAATCGTTTGTCTTGGTATGGTCATGTGAAGAGGAGGGATGAAACACATGTTACTAAAAGAGTTCTGAGTTTACAAGTACATGGATGGAGAGGAAGAGGGAGGCCGAAAAGAGATGGATGGATTATGTGAGGAGTGATATGAAAGAAAAGGAAGTTAGTGATAGTGTGACGGCTGACAGGATAGAGTGGAAGAAAAAAACGTGTTGCGCCGACCCCAAGTAATATGGGACAAGGGCAGGAAGAAGAAGTCAATATCTGAAGTCGGTGCGTTACAAAGGACATTGACCATCCATGAATTCCAGTTGGACCAATTTGCTGCCCAAAACAGACATAGTCCATAATGTTTTTGAGCTAATTGATACTAGTCTGTAAACCAAAGCTTATCGAAATCAAAAGAAAAAAGGAGTTATGAGAAGATGAGACCAAACTACGCAAATACTTTTTTCCCGTGACAAATTATCTAATAACTACTCCCCTGGGTGAGGCGAAAAAGAGTGAGTGAGAGAGAAACTGGACCGATTACCTGATGAAAGACGCAGAAATCCACTAAATGCGAAAGGCATCGGGACTCTTGATGAACCACAGTTTGGACTAAGCCTACGTGATGATGATGACGATGAACTACTTCACCTATTCAGTACTTTGGAGAACACAATTAAGTAATTGTTTAAAGCATACCACGACAAGGTTTATGGGGAATCGACATCTCACGTGACAGAAATCAGTTCTCGAACGATTTGGAGGGTAAGTGACTCCAGGACCTGCGAAAATGTCAGCTGTGTGGAAGGGAGAAATCGACCTGATTTTATCATGTACTAGTCAGTCTTTTTCTCTCTCCTATATAGTTGACATGTAATCATCGGTTTCTACATCACGCTGCGCCTGAGATGATCGCACATCAGCACCAAATACGGCCATTATAAATGAAGAAGAAACCGATGTCAAAGATTATGTAACTGGAAGCGCAATTTTGATTGCAGGAAACAAAGAAGACCATAAACACGGCTAAATCTTTATCGTTTTTATCCCGTGGAGGATCGAACCGATACATGAAAGACTATCGATTTGTAAAGATAAAATTACAAAATAAAGTATTTTTTTTTTCTAAAACTCGAATCAATATACGCATGTACGAAATTAATTGCTTTAAGTTAAAAATCAGCTGACCGAGTGCAATGACCTGTAGGTAGTTAGCACGCAACGGCTGACAAATACCAATTTAGCCGTGTATATTTATATTCGTTATGTCAGCTAAAAGACGTCTACTATTGGAAGTATGCCTCCCTAAAACATCACAGTGACCAGTCCTTTGCTTTTTGCATCCTGTCGACGGGAGTCAGGACATTTGGTTTATAAGAATCTTTTCAACGCTTCGCATTCCGGTTCGTGGTCGCCACTCCAGACTTTTTGGTTTCGGGCTTACGGACGGTGAACAATGGATAGCTCGCCGTCTGACCTTACGGTAACTGTCCGGACCGAGCTCGAAATGTCAAGGGCGCGTATTATTCTAAGTTCCTCCTCAAGGAGTTGTCAGCAAACCCTAGGGGCCCAACTGGGTCGAAGCCTAATGGGGTCAAGGGTCTGCTTCTGAAAGAAAGATTCGGCCCTGGTACGAAAGGCAACGACGGAACTGGGGTTGGTTTTAGTCAGTAAAAGTCTGACACTGTCTCCCGCTCCACCTTAGGGCGTGGAGATGTCATTGGATGATTTATTGTCCACTGTCAGTTTTTAATCATCATCTCCTAGCTTGGGGTCGGCTGAATACCCACGTTTAACACGGAGAAACTATCATCAGACCCAGTTTCTGGCCAACACGATTCTCCTTGTATAGACTGATAGTCGGTTTTTCTAACCAACGACTCTCAAAGATCTACGAATAACAAGTGGGACCAAAGGCTTTGCGTATTTTCTGAGGCACAGGGTGTCAGTACTGTTCCATATAAACCTTGAAAAGAACTGTATATAAATTGAAAAAATCATGTTGGTGTAGTGTTAGTGTGTTCTGTGTTCTTCTGGGTCCATTTCCGGATGACAGCAATGTGGAGGAGTACTTCGACGCCTGAGTGTATTGTATTTTTGTATTATATGTGTCGCAGTCATCTGGTTAAATTAGCCATCCAATTGGATGCCTAGGGCGTTTGTTAAGGGCTAACTTTCAATACGCCAAGCTGTTAAACGTTGAGTGATTTTAGTTCAAACAACTATCGGCCTAGGCATCCAATTGGATGCCGGCGTTTTACGAACGCCCTAGGCGTCCAATTGGATGGCTAATTTAACCAGATGGCTGCGATATATGCACATAGGTAGGCTTTAGTATAAATAGTTTAGTTACTATTTAAGGTTTCGTACATGTGTAGATATCATTTGTAATAAACAAAGAATATATATTTTTAAGTTGGTGTAGCAATATTTTTTTTTCTCGATTTGATTTCGAAACCGCAACCTAGTCGCGGTTGACGCCGTCTAGTCCTAAGCTAAGCAGACTTTGTGTTATGAGTACAAGATAACTGATAAACATACTTATATATTTCTAAATACGTACATATTACAGATAAGTTACACCCAGACACAGAAAAAATGATCGTGAATTGAACCCACGACCTCCGGCATAGCAGTCAGGGCCACTAACCTACCTACCTGTCTTCACGCGTGATGTTGAATTCACCATTCCAAACTTGATCCTGAACATCTAATTCCTTCAACAAAAACCCAATAACGACAAACAATTTCGTAACACCCTAAGGAAAAATCTTTTATCTTTTATTTTTCTAAAACATTTATTTCACCAAGGTTTAGGAGGCGTTTCCTATCATTTTTATTTCGTTTATTTTGGATATAATATTCGCCGATATGGGAAAGCTATATTTTTATTGAGAAAATTGTCTTTATTGCCTATCTACCAGATAAATTGTTTATTTTGGGGGAGAAAGGGTGTTGGGTAAATAAATTGTTTGTGAGTTTGATGAATCATACCGTTAATGTTAATATATGAGGAAATTTTTGTGGCAGAATTAATAAAAATAGTTCAGCTATTGACACACACACACTTGTGTGTGGGTACAAGTCTTCATAAAGGAAATATACAATTGGGAAGAAAACATACAGAGATTACAATAGAAGTAGCCGTGGGCCCTGACTAGGCATAGCCTATTATACACCGTTAAATTTTAGTCATTTTAATCCCGCGGAGGGTCGATTTGGTACATGAAATACTATCGATCTGTAAAGAAAAAATTAAAAAACAAAGTACTTTTTTTCAAAAACTCGTATTTAATATACGCATATACGAAATTAATTTCTTTAAGTAAACGAGTCAATGACCTTGTAAGTAGTTGTCGGTTGTTACATACTAACTACCTACAGTTCATTGGCCTCGCTCAGCTGACGTCTACCTACGGAAATTAATTTCGAACATGCGTAAAATAATTCGACTTAAAAAAAAGTACTTTATTTTTTTCTTTTTTCTTTACAAATCGATAGTATTTCATGTACCGAATCGACCCTCCGCGGGATTAAAACGAATAAAATTTAACAGTGTATATCTTGACCGATATAAAGTTCTCTGTGACACAGTACAATTTTACAATAATAAAACTATCCACAAATATCAATTAAATTGCAATAGAAAATAGAAATCATAATTACAAACGTAACCAAATTAAAAATAAGACAATTTGGTGTATTAACACATTAAATTAAAATTAGTTATAATAAACTAGCTGCCCCCGTGGATCCACCAGCGTCTTACGTTTACGTATGCTCCAGTCTCATCAGCACATAACACGCTACATTTTTCAGCCTTCCTTCATAAATAAGCTATCCGACGCTAAAATACGAGTATTTTCCAGAGCAAACTAGTTCCTAATCCGTGAGATAAGCGCATTTAAACAAAAAAAAAAAAAACAAACTAGCTTTAATATATTAGTAAAGTTTAGTAACAATTCAAATCAATGCATATAAATTGCTTCATCTTATAAACAAGATGACAACGTTTTTTGAGCTCCTTAGTAGTCCTGCGAATGCTGGCACTGATCCGACAGGTCCACTCAAATCTGTATAATTCTTTCTTCAAAAGACCATCTCAGATAAATCTGTATCATCATCATCAGCCTTTTTAATTTTCCCACTGCTGGGACACAGGCCTCCTCTCTAAGAGAGGGAATGGGCCGTAATCCACCACGCGGGCCCAGTGCGGGTTGGTGGATGTCACATGTCTTCGAATTTTTGGTTCTAGGACATGCCGGTTTCCTCACGATGTTTTCTTTCACCGTTTTTGAGAGCAGTAGTGAGGAAAATTAATTACACAAAGTAATGCGCCTGGTTGGGTTTGAAACCGCGACCTACAACTTGTAAGTCGGGGCCGTTACCACTCGGCCACCACTGCTCTCAAATTTGTATGGTCCTCCTGTAGATTGATCAATACCTATAGTCAGCTAGGAAACACCGGCCTCATCTAGTTTGTAAAAGAAAAAAAAATTGACGTGTAAACGTGTTTTATAAACCCTATTTTTGCTAAATAAATATCATTTATTAACACTTTACACTTTACAGGAAAAGTAGGCCGATTTTATCGCGCACCACTGCAAACTATGATTTATTTATATTCACACAAACATTTAAAAATGAAAAGAACAAATAAAGACAAAATATCACAAAGATACGGCTTATTTCAAATGAAATTTCTTCTGTAAGACCTGATTTGATTTGTGTATAATGTTCAGGTAATTGAATCATATATTTTTTACGATTTTCTTGTCAGTCATACTAGAAGTTAATTGATAAATTTAAAAAAAAAACAATCTAAAAATTACATTTTCTTTTCAATAAGCTTTTGGAAATAAATCCTCTTTTCTCCAAAATATTTTTTTTTGGTGTGAAAATCATCCAATGACAACTCAGCGCCCTTGGGCGGAGTAAGAGATGGAGATTTTTACTGACATAAAACTCATTCCTGTTCCTTCTTTATTATTCATACCGGGGCCTTCCTTTCAGAAACCGATCCTTGGCCCCAATAGGTCGCGATCGGCTGACAATTTCATGAGGCGTGCGTGGAACAATACTTAACGTCGACGACTTGGGGTCGCTCCGGACAGTTATCGGACGGTCGGACGGCAAGCTACCCATTGCTCGCCTTCGCCATTGTCAGCCCGTGCCTACGCTGGCCAAAAATCGGGATCGGAATAAAATATTAAAATATTTTAGATGACTCTACAAGATATCTTGCAGGTTGTCTATGTACAATAAATCTACAAATATATCACATCCATGTCATTAAATCCCAAGCCCACGGAAGCCATTACACCACAACACACAGGCTAATTGCGTGTATTCATCATAATTGTACCTTTTCTTGTTACCTGGCAAAAGGGACAACCTCGCCATGATAATTTGACACTTTCAAGTTGCGCTTGTGGTGAATAAAAGAGGGTAAAATATAGCATTTCAAAATAGTTCTTCAATGCGCCGTATGACAAGATAAAGTGGCTATTATAAGTTATATGGTATTTATATGTTCAATGTGAATGTCAAGACAAATTGGTTTATTTATATGTTTTAGGTACAGCCTCTGCTGTATTTAAATACGATTTCTTTCTGGAAATTAGAAAAAAAAAAAAAATTAAATAATTTACAACAAAATTTTGAGGCCGCACAAATTTATCCAAGAAAACAGTTCAATTCCTAAATCGAGACTCAAAGATTTTTCCGAATAGCAAATTTTTTTTTTTTTTGTGACGTTTCTACAAATTTACAGTTTCAAGATTTTTCCCTATATTTGTGCTACAAGACCTTGCTCCATGCCAAATTTTAGGATTCTAGGTCAACGGGAAGTACTCATAAATTTTGATACCTTTGAGATTGTCGAAATTTACGTTTTTTACGCAGATGCAGAACCGTAGGGGCCAGCAGGGTCGAAAACTCTGGCGCCATGGGTTCGCTTACGAAAGGAAAACACGTTGCCAAGGGATAGAAGGGAACGAAATATCGTAAGAATAGGTTTTAGTCGTTAAAAGTCTGACAAGCACCTCCTGTTGCGCCTTAGAGCGGGAGAAGACATGGATGATTTTGTACCTAAAAAATAAGTAATCCACAACCATTAAACCATTTCTGTCAACCATAAATAACCAATTCAATTTCTTAAACATCATTATTTTAAAAGTCCCTGAACAACTAACTCAATAGTCGACATTCACAGCCTCAAACGATATCATTATGACCTATTTCACAAATAAACCCGTAACTGCGTCACTAAAGGCCCGTGAATCTAGCACACGTATTTTATCTAACATATTTTTCTTCCAGCTCATAATATAATATAAAATTCAAGCAGCCGTTTCCAGCATATTGCCTTGCATACATAAATCACATAAACACAATAAAGAAAACATTTTCCTAGCGATAGTTTATACGTATGAATATGACGAGAAAAAATACATTTGTCAAATAAAAAGCTGTATGTGAAAGCAAAAATATTGTTGGTACAAACCTAAGGGTTTGGCTACATGCGGTACCGATTACCTCTATAGGCAGTTGTTGATTTAGTGCATAGTAATGTTTTTGTCTTGATGTGAATATTCTGATGAAAATTGCAATACACACCAAAATTGCCATTACATATTTATTGTAAGACACCTTTAAGTCTGCTAAATTGAAAGAAAGAAAGAGAAAGAAAGAAGTTTAAGTGGGACCAGGTTGGACGTAATGTGCCACATGCCGATTGAGTGTTGGGCCGATAAAGCACTAAGTTCAAAGATCAAATCAAGCGCAAGTTCAAGCGTGTATAGAGTACTGCCCTCATCTCTGGGACGGATCTGCCCGATACCAGCTTGAAGTGAGCCAGGGGATTATTAGCAATGATGTACTCGTCGAGTCGAGGCTTCAAAGTTTAAGCATCGTGGCATAGCAGACGCCGAGTTGCTAGCCTGTCGGTTTTCTACCGGCTGCATTTCAGGGAGTGTGCATCGGAATCGCTTAGTCTTATTCCACCTTGCCCGTTTCATTATCGGACCACCAGGCGTACGGCGATGCGCCACCGGTACATGGTGGACCTATACGCACAAAAACGTTTTGGGAACACATTCACTGTGCGTACAGCTAAGGAGTGGAATTCCCTGCCGGAGTCTTTAAGTCAAGAGTGAATAGATTACTTTTAGGCAACCACGCTCCATCATCGTCGCTTTCATACTACGACGAGGTTCCGGCAGAGCAAGATGATGACCAAAGTGGGACGGTAGTCTTCCCATCATAGCTGTACTGTGTACGGGTGTGTTCCCAAAAACGTTGTGTATAATGAAAAAGGACCCTTAGTCAAAGTTAGAAAATCTGGCATAGTTCTGGCAGTATTCCAAGTTAGGCTTCCTTCAGTTCAATTTATCAAAATCTCGATATGTCACATAAGTTTTTATGGTTCGAAGGATTCCTTTGTAATCATGTATCATGAAGCAGGATATACGAAACGGGATAGGGTAGTAAAATTACTGTCACTTAAACGTCAACTTAGATAAGCTTGGAATCGTAAAAACTGTAACATTGAAGGCCATAAAATGTGGGAACAAACATTCCTACTATGGAGAATGTAGATTTAGTTGGAAAAACGGACGGCGAATCGATTTTATCTTGGTTTTTGTATGAAAAAAGCTTTGCACTCTTTTGAACTGACTGTGGTGGGACCTAGAAGAGGGTCTTATTTTTAAAGTTAGAGGGTGTTTTGTTATGGTAGGTAAAATCATCCAGTGACATCTGCCGCCCTTGGGCAGAGCGGGAGATAGTGTCAGACTCTTACTAAATAAAAACCAGATAATAAGTCTCATTATCACAAACTTACCCGAGACGTCGACGGCACGTAGTGTTTCATGCCTGCTGCAAAGAGATTTCAGCAGAATTGTAGGCCCAGCAGGGGCGAAGCCTACTGGGGCCATGGAGCTTCCGAAAGGGAAACCTGGGATCCTGGAACACTGGACAAAGAAGGATCATAGGTGTGATTTTAATCAGTAAGAGTCTGACACGCCACTCCAGCCCAGCCCTAGGGCGGGAAAAATCATTGCATGGTTTCCCGACATAAGAGCGACTAACCCGAGGCACATTTTCATACAACCGCTTTTTCTTTTGTAATTGTGATGATAATACACATATTTCTCCAGATATTTTGGATACACAGATATCTTATGGATATTATCTAAGCTTCTATAGAAATAAAAACATATATTCGTCTAAAACTAATCCAGTAAAGACCTTTGAAAATCTGCTATTTTACCTGAACTTTGGCCCTCCATAATACAAAACATAAAAAAGTAGTTCTATAGAAGTCTTGCACTTTTAATATGACGACAAATTTTCGGTCTCACGGCATTACCAAATGACAACGGGGTTTTCCGGAGTTATCTCTTTTTTTCGCGTTGCCTTTTCATCAAACTTCGCGTTGTATCGTTATTAGAAGCAACAAGCTTTTAAGCCATGTTCGATGTTGATGATAGGAGGTGGGCCTTACCTTAAGTCTTAAATGCCCCGTACCACGAAATAATATAATTAGTGGAAATGTTAACGTGTTAATAACTGCTATATCACGCTTAACAATTCACATTTCTGTATCAAAACAAATATGAACCTCTCTAGCATGAAATTTTATAAAATCCTAGTCTTCATGAGAGTCAGGAGAGATCTAGGTCACTGGGTATAATGAACGGTTCATGCTTTTATCTACGTAGCTGTAATTCAGAGCTAACGTACCGGTAACTTGGTACTAAGCATCTTTGGAATTTATGTCATGTTTACACTGGCAACATTTGCTTGGGTTGGTTTATTAATTATACGCATTATGTGAGGAAAATTATGAACGGGGAATTATTTATAATTTTTTCTATAAAACGGTAATAAAGAAAAGTATTCAGTCAAAATAATCCTTAACCACATAACATGGGTCTCATAGACCCCGAGCGACGTTTTTCGTGAATAATAATGATATTGCATGAGCATTTTTGTTAGGTACCCATTTATGTTCTTTTTTCGTCCCCCAGAGTTGTGCCGTTACTAATGGATCTAAAGTGCATGTGCTGAATTTTTGAAAACTAAAAATTTTCTTCAGTGGTTCAGAAGATCCGTGTAAACGAGTTACGTGATTATTTTCCTTTCATTTTTCATTGTATTAGTAGAAAATGGCGTTAAATGAAATAATTATCGCGTGCTTGAAAGGAATAGAATTTTTAAATTATGAGGGTATATCAAATGGAAACAGTAGCAAGAACTTTATTCAAATTATGATTTTGATTGGTTACGTACAAGAACATGTTCACAAATTTGATCAAATGAAAGGTTGTTAAAATATTGTTAAAATAAACGTATTTTTAAGTAAAAAACTGAATAACTTGAATATTCCATTAATATTAAGTTCTGAATTGTTATTTATGATATAATATAATAGAATAGAATAAACTTTAGTATACACCAAAATAGTAGTTATAATAAGTAGTAGTATTTTTTGTCTTAAATTACATTTTTCAAATTATGTTTGTATTTTTATCTAAAACGATGTTGATTCTTTTATCAAATAGATTTTAAATAGGTACTAATTTCGATTCTTCTAAATAAGAAAGTTTTAAAAGTCTGTTTTAAGTTCAGTATCGAATATGTTTCATTTAACCCTAGAAGGATAACCATATTTTGACAGCCACAAAAGATAACCATGCGCTTCGGAGGCGCACGATATATTATTGTTTTTTTTTATATGAAATACCTATTTATTGTATTTTTTTACTTAATTGTTTTAATATGTGGTTCATGAACTAATATTAAAAAGGTTTTTTAGTGAAATATTTTATATATTTTAATCATTAAACTTAAATCAAAAAAAGCTCTAGAAAAAATCAACAAAATTAGCAGTCTTCTGTTTACAGGAACATAGTGTCAAAAAATAATATCTTTTTTTATAAAACTAATTATATTATTTCTTGCCAACTAATCAGCTAAAAAAAATCAGTTAAAGTTATAATCATTTGGTTTGATAGGCATTCAAAACAAACATAATTTTTATGTTCGCCGCAAACTTGCATTTGGCGCAAGTCATCTTAGACATTCTTTTTTTTTATTAGTTTAAAAGGTGCAATACCGTCAATTCTTGGCTGGAAGTTCTTCTTCATTATCGGTATCGTTCTGCACAACCAGTTTCGGAAGAATATTTGCGATGTTATCTCGCACATGCTTTGGCAAAGTAGGAGCTTCCAGTCTTTCCTTCATCCACGATTCTGATAACTGGGTGCTTAACTTTTTCATATAATTCCTTCTATTTAGAGGCTTTTCATTTTGCTCAAGAATGTTATGACAGTATATAACATAAGAATTGACGAATGCTATGTTCAGAATGCCATAAAACATAGACATTGGCCAGCTATTGTTTTTCCTCGAACATGACATTGAGGAACACATTTGATCGAAAGTATCCACCCCGCCTTTGGACTTATATCATCTTCATTTTGTGTATCATTCATTTGTTGAGGCACCTCATCATCGATAAACTCGTCTTCGAAATCACTCTGTACGTCATCGTCACTCAAATGATCTTCTATCTCACTGTCACTTTTTTGTTCTCGTTCATGCTCGTTCTCTTCTTCTCCAGCGATCAACCTAGATATTGCGTCATCAGTTAGTGTTCTCCGGCTCGTCATGATGAAGGCAAAAAGATTTCATGCTAAAAAAAAGAAATAAACGGTTATTATAAATATTTTATGTAAGTATAAACAAATCGTTACTCTCACTAAATGTCACACAAAAGATAACCATGCGCCTTTGGAGCGCAACATTTAGTCGTACCTGCAAAACTGTGGTACTTACCGCGTTAAACCGGCCGTCCTGTGACGCTGTGCACCGTCCATTGAGCTAACTTAGAAGGACAGGTAGATACGCGCACTCATTAGGAAGAGACAGCGATTTCAAACCAACGCGGGCGCCTCTGAGGCGTAGGTTATCTTTCTAGGGTTAATTAAACTATTGCATTTAAAATAAATAATTTATAAAAAAAATACAACCGAAATAAAAAAAAAACACAAAACAGTGCAAAATGACTTTAATTTCCAAAGTCAGTGTTTCTATAATAGTTTGGTCTCTTCGTTATTTATCACCGACCTCCGAAATTAAAGTTATTTTGCACTTTTTGTGTTTTTTTTGAAGTCATTTGTATTTCGGGATTCCGATCCTGATTTCCGGCCACCGTAGGCGCGGGCTTGCGGACGGCGAGCAATGGGTAGCTTGCTGTCCGACTGTCCGGTAACCAACCGGACCGAGCCCAAGTCGTCAATGGCGCGTACTGTTCCCGCGCACCTCAAGGAGCTGTCAGCAAACCGTAGAGGCCTAGCCTGCTAGCTGTCGGCCGCAGGGTCGAAGCCTACTGGGGCCAAGAGCCGCTTTCTGAAAAGAAGGCTCGGCCCCGATATGATAAACAACGAAAAAACGGGGTAGGTTTGTAGTCAGTAAGAGTCTGACACTATTTCCCGCTCCACCCAAGGGCGGGATTTGTCATAAGTCGTTTGTATTTTTTTGTAATAATGATTTTTATTTCACACTTTTTAGTTGGAGTACCCCTCAGCCAAACTTAAAAAGATACCTTCTGCTATTCTGTTCCATCATCAAATCATAACAATTCTAATAATATCAAACACGGCTCGGATAGACTAATTTATAACAGAATTTCGGTTCTTACCTTCACGGCTTCATCATCAGAACAGTTCTATGCATCCCCTCCCCTTTTTCTTTCAGTCAGTCACCGACTACAAGTATAAACAAAGCAATTTTACTTATTACGACAGTTTTGCTATGTTTTTTTTTTAACAGTTCCGTTCTATATCTTCAAAGTTCATCATTAGATCAAAAACAATATTTGTATGGGACCTATTCGAGAGTATACCTAATCTTTCAATCATAACAAAAAATTTCAAAACCTGTCCTCAATCGACGGAGATATCGGTGAACATATATGTAAAAAAATACATGCAGTCCTCCTTTTCGAAGTCGGTTAAAAATAAAATGGTTTTTTTTCCCACCATCTGCAGTCTACAAAATTCTAGCCATCAATATTAAAATACGTGAGAAACTTTTCAACTACAAAGCCAAGCTACTTACGGCAACAGATGGTCACACACGAAACTATTCCATTGGGACCTCCTTAGAAGGACAAATCCCATCCTTTCCCCTGGGATGAGTAAAACTCACATAAAATCGTCACTAGCTCCAAAAATGAATGGGACTGCCATTTTGGCTTGTAGATACTAACTGAATGGACTTTTTTTGGAGAATGGAAGATGAACATTACCATCATCATCATTTCAGCCAAAAGACGTCCACTGTTGGACATAAGCCTCCCCCAAATGTCGCCCCAATGAATAGTCCCGTGTGCCTCGCATCTATCGGATTCCCGCAACCTTTACCAGGTCATCGGTCCACCTTGTAGGAGGCCTTCCAACGCTGCGTCTTTCGGTACGCGGCCGCCATTCCAGAACATCACAAACACATCATCAAGCGACTTTTCTAGTTTTGGTGGAGCAGGAGTGGGAGAGAGAGAGTATCAGTATTTTACTGACTAAAACCCACCGTGTCTTTTCAGTTGCCCTGTGCATTCTTTTTTTTATTTGTGAAAATCATCTAACGACATCTCTCGCCCTTAAGTGTGCGGGAAAGTGTGTCAGACTTTTACTAACTAAAAACCTACTCCTATTCCTTTGTTGCCTTTCATACCAGGGCTGAATCTTCCTTTAAGAAGTAAACCTTTGGCCCTGAAGAATTCGACCCTTCTGGCCCCTACAGTTTGCTGACAACTCCTTGAGGCGCGCGTGGAATAGTACGCGCCATCAACAACATGGGCTCGGTCGGATAGCGAGTTTTCTATTGCTCGTTGTCCGCAAGCCCGCGCCTCCAGTGGCCTGAGAGTATGAGACTTTTACTTACTAAAACCCACCGTGTCTTTTCAGTTACCATGTACATTCCAAAGCCACAGTGATGGTCCGACCAATATTTCTAGAATAGTCATGTCAGCATGTTTTATGCAATAACATGCAGTCACTAAGCGTTTCGCCTCGTCGTTTATACCGCGTACGGGACGATCGTAACTTGGCTAGGGGGCTGGCCAAGAGCGTCGCCAGCCAATGATCAAGGGGGGAGGGGGGGCATTGGAAATATAGAGAATAATGAATAAATATATAATCCATGGAGATCCATGGAGAATAATAAAATAATCCATGGAGTTTCTTGCACATTCTTCTCCATAGAGATCTACGCTTTGGAATGTGCAATTAGCATCACTTTTTCTGACAGACCGACTTCTTGACTTTTCAAAAGTGCCTGTAAATGGTTTATTTGAAATAAAATGCTTTGAATCTTTAATGAAAAGTTTTTTTTTTAATATTATTAAAAGTTTATTTTCTCCACACTATAACTCTTAATTGCTAGCCTTATATCCACGGTAACATATAGGATGGGCATTATATTGTGGGAGACTGATGCCTAAACTATGATCTGAGGCTGTAAAGCAAGCCTCTAGGGGTTGCCATCCCCAAGGGCCTCGCCAAGGGGGGGGGGCTTCGCGAGGCCCTTGGGGCCGGCCTACAGTCCTAAGTTACAAGTAAAAGTAATTCCCACTTTCTTACCTCCTGTTTCATTGAAGGGTCTGTAGAAGGGTCTTGACATGGGTCGTCGTGTTCGTTGAACGGATTTCCATTAGAAACACAAATATATGAGATACTTGACTTATCTATTCCACTTGCTTTTGACCGCGGCTTTGTTTGTATTTAAGTAGAAAATTAAACGATGCACCTATCATGTAGTCTATTCATCACTTGGTTGACTGGTAGATAATGTCTATAGCATTAAGTCCGCCTTTGCATCTTTGTCCTTGAAGTCTAATTAAATAAATATGCGAACGTATCTTCCAAACAAAAATTCTTTCATTTACATCATCATTTCCGAAAGATGTGCACTGTCGGACATATGTTTGCCTCCCACTATTGCCGCTAAAAGTAGACCTGTGCGCCTCGCATTTATCGGATTCCTGCAAACCTCACAAGATCTATGATACTAAATAGGAACAAAAATTCCAATTCCTGTATCGCATATGATTGGAACATATACCTTCAAAAGTCCGAAATCAACCATAACATCCATACAGATCAGACATAACATCCGTCTCATCTTAGAATCCTCTCTATTCAACGGAGGCATATGGAACTTAACACCGTTATACTTCCAAAGTAGTATTACAAACCAGGTCTCGAGTCTCCGTACTTGGGAAAGCCTAGTATGCCAAATGGTCCGAGCTGTCATTTGATACCTTTGACAGCAGTCAAACAGCAGTCTGAAGCAGCAAAGGGTTAACTGGTTATCCAATAACTGGGTTATGGAGTAGCTCCCTGCAAAATACTGACATTTAGCTGCATCAAGTTAGACTAGAAACTGACTTCAACGTCCTCCTCCTGCTCCTCGATTCGTATTCCTCATTACTGAGAGTCGTGAAGTTCCCACTGGATTTACTTCTTATTGATAGTGACGGTTCTTAGCGTCATGAAGTGCGACGTGTAAAGGAATATCCAGTGTGGAGCGGATCTGATCTACCCATCTTTTTGAACTGCGGCCCTTTGGTCGTTTGCCATCAACCATGCTAGTTACGTTGGGCTGTTCAAGGTTGTGGCCATGTTTCTTGGCCATGTAGCCAAAGAACTCCAGTACTCTGCACATACAGATAGTAGACAGTCTGTTCCAGTCAACATAGCTGAGAAAAAACTAGACAGACAGACAATCTTTCGTAGATATTAGTATTAGTGGTTTAGTAACATAGGATTGTAAGACATGTCTTGCCTATTCAATACTCCAGGGAGGTTACTGGGGTTAGTAATAATGTATGTCTTTATTGAAGAAAGTAATATAGAGGTTTCTTTGAATATGTTTCGAAAAAAGGTCTAAAAGGCTGGCTAGGTCTTTTTTATTTATTTTTTTTGGTGGTGGGTAAAATCATCCAATGACATCTCCCGCCCTTGGGCGGTGCAGGAGATAGTGTCAGACTCTTACTGACTAAAAACCCACCCCGTTCCTTCGTGGCCTTAGATACCAGGGCCGGGCTTTCCTTTCGGAAGCAAACCCTTGGCCCCAGTAGACTTCGACCCTGCCTGCCTGCAGCTAGCAGGCTGGGTCTCTACGGTTTGCTGACAACTCCTTGAGGCGCGCGGGAACAGTGCGCGCCGTTGACGACGTGGGCTTGGTCCGGATGATTACCGGATGGTCAGACAGCGAGCTACCCATAGCTCGCCGTCCGCAAACCCGCGCCTACGTTGGCTGGAAATCAGGAAAGGCTGGCTAGGTCTAAATATAAGATTGTGCGGGTTGAAAGTAGTTTTCGTATTTGAATCTTGAGTAAATGTAAGTATAAGCAGCCTTATAATGTTCCCGCTGCTGGGACTCAGGCCTTCTCTTTAGGAGAGGGAATGGGCCGTAATCCTCCTCGCGGGTCGAGTGTGGATTGGCGAATGTAACATGTCTTCTAATTTTGTTTGGTCCTAGGACATGCCGGTTTCCTCACGATGTTTTCCGTCACCTTTTAGATACAGGCATGCATACCTAGTTTAGGAGCTGGGGAACTCGACATAAATTTTGACTGATCTGTACGACCTACTACTGCTTCTCTATGCTATGTTCTGTGTTGTGGTTTTTATGTACAAATAAACCATAATATTAATATCTTCGAATTTTTGGCTCTAGGACATGCTGGTTACCTCACGATGTTTTTCTTCACCATTTTGAGAGCAATAATGGTGAAATAAATTACATAAAGTAATACTAGCTAGAAAGATTTCTTCAATCAATGAATAGTAATTGCTTGAAATATTCCAATCCGAATTTTCTGTAGGCAAAAATCTTTAGATGAAAATAGAAATTGCCTGTAAAAACATAAAACATTACGAGTTCAAGTTTATAATAAAAGTAAAGGAATTTTAAAAAAACCTACTTACAGGAAAAAAGTGATTTTCACAAATCAAAATCGAAGGAAAACATCGCGAAGTTTTTTTAATTCAAACATTGTTTTTCGTAAAAGAAAGAAAACATAAGTAAAATATTCCTTTTAAAGTAAAATAATGGTAAAAAACTGTAGCTCGATTTGTTGGAAAATAAGTGCTCACTAAAAACTTTTTACTTTTACAGTAAAACCATATGAAAAGGAAAAAATAGATTTTTTTTTTTAGTTGTCGAACCATCTGTTGCTTTGAGAGCTTAGGGCTTGGTGCAAGTGAAAAGCTGAATGTGTTTGTGATTTATTTTTCTTGTTGTTTATCAATGAGCGATGAATCATAGCGTATTAAGTATTCAGCGAGTAATTATGAATGTGGAAATATGACCCTCAATGTATACTCCAATGTGTTTTCTACCTATACCATCTTCTAGGCTGTGTAGGTTGTTACATTGGATATACAAAGTCAGATGAGCCAGTGTTGCCACGCAGTAGGAGACTTAAAAGGCAGGTGAGAATTAGTCTAATCCAATGAGAGACATACAGTAAACTTGGAGGAGGCTTATGTCTAACAGTTGACGTTATTCAACTGATGTGATAATAATGTAGTGGTTGATAGTAACCATCAACCATTTCATTATTATCATGGCATAACATGTGATCTTGGAAATTATAACAAACGCAATATAAAATCTTGACACTCAAGTAGTATAATACAAAGTAAAGGGGAATTAAACTTTTGCCATACTTTGCTGGCGTATATTTTTTTTTTCTTTCCACCAAAAGTGAAATCTAGGCCATATCTTAAAAGACTAGTCTAACAACCGTAACTAAACGAAGTTAGAGACTATTCAGTAGATTGTTATAGTGTTATAGTTGGTTTTTTAACACGCGTTATTTTGGTTTTGGTTTTACGCACTAAATAGTGTCAATTACTATAGCAACACTTACGTGTAAGTTTTCGATTCATATATTTAATTTTTTTTACCAGTTCATCACCGGCTTTAAGGACCTGGTTTATTTTTGTGCTATTTTCTCGTAGTTTCCTCTAACATATAACATACATTTCATTTCTGGCAAAAGAAAAAAGTATATACATTGGCTTTTCTTAAAAAACACTTAACTGCCCACCACCCCCTCCCCCCCCTCCCCCTCCCCCCGTCTCGTCCTCTGCTGCTGCCTGTGCTGTGCACTGCTGCTGCAGCTTGTGGTGGTTTGTACCACTACTGTACATGAAGTTTAAATAAATAAAAAATAAAAAAAAAAACGGTAATTTAAAAAATAAAAAACCTGACTGCTTTTTCTGAGCATTCATGAAAAAGCCCTAAAACAAGAAAATCTGGCAGTCGGGACCCATTCTAGAATTGAGAGCACATACCTATATTACATTGCAGATTACTCCAATCTATTGACTAGACGGCTGACTTTCTAGAATGGGTCCCGACTGCCAGATTTTCTTGTTTTAGGGCTTTTTCATGAATGCTCAGAAAAAGCAGTCGGGTTTTTTATTTTTTAAATTACAGTTTTTTATTTTTTTAGTTTTATTTTATTACGATATCACTTTCAAAGTAATTACGAATCTAAAGACACCTCTCAAACTAAAATCCATCGAGCCGTTCAGGTCGCAGAGCGTGCCAACCATTTGAATTTGGCGCTAAAAATCCGCCATTTTGTTTTTTTTTTATTTTGATATACCCAGTGTCACTCTCACAGTAAATACGAATCTAACGACACCTCTTAAGCTAAAATCCATCGAGCCGTTCAGGCTGCAGAGCGTGCCAAACAATTATACATACATACATACATACATACTCTCGAAAAACATAACCGTCCTTCTGGCGCAGTCGGGTAAAAAACTGCCGATGAAAAAAATAGTTTTCATTAATCGCTTTCTGTGTACAACTTGCAACAATAAAATAATTGAACCCTACCAATGAAACTGATCCGTACTAATTGAGCGATTTACGACGGTTCGCAGCGCCCCCGTCTGTCACAGTATTGCCGTTGACAGCTCGGCTCTGACTTGACGCCTTGCATTAAATGTTAACTGTTCTAACTTTGCGAAAATACATTTAAGTTAGACGGTTTGTTTACTGTCACATCTGTGCGTTGACGTGAGGTTTTGAGTTTAATTCTC
The DNA here is from genome assembly GCA_958295575.1 of Leucania comma. Classification (NCBI taxonomy): domain Eukaryota; kingdom Metazoa; phylum Arthropoda; class Insecta; order Lepidoptera; family Noctuidae; genus Leucania; species Leucania comma. Next base: position 2,595,367 of record OY282479.1, on the reverse strand, counting down.
AAGTTAACAAGGGAATTGAATAAATCAAGTCGTAATTTTGGTGTCATCAAGGCTACAGTGAAAGGCGTTTCACCATCAACGATTGCATCACTGCTCGTCTATTTATTTATTTATTCACACTTCTCGCACATTATGTACAGAGGCGGACTTAATGCCTTAGGCATTTTCTACCAGTCGACCTTTGGGTGATGCAGAGAAAATAGAGGCAGGTGCAATAAAAGACAAAGAAAAGAGAGATCAATAAATTATAAATAAAATGCAACAATATAATAGATACCCAAACACAATAATATAATATGTACCCAATTTAATAAACTAAATACATACATACTCAACATTGTCCAAATCGACAAAGAGAGAAACACTAACGTAGTGATGATACTACTGCCAACTTCTTACGAATATGCACGCGAACCTCAATTTTGAAAATCCTGATCTCCTGGGGGAGCGCATTTCACAGAGAAATGTCCTGAACAAAGAAGGAACAGTGAACGAAGTCAGTGCGATGAGTAGGACATAGAAGAAGACGGTTATGAGATGAACGTAGATTTTTATTGTGGTTGGCGCAAATATATTGAAAGTGAGGGGCTAAATAACTAGGGAAATTGGAAGAATTGAGAAATGAAAACCAGGTAATAAGCGGTCAAGCAGTCAAGCACTAGTTTTCACCAATTTAAAAAAAAAGGAAACTGACCAAGAAAAGCCTTCGCATGCAGTGATTCATAGATGTCTATGCCTTTTTTTGATGGAGAAAATCATTAAAAAACGTTGGGTAGAGCAAAAGAGTGTCAGATTTTACTGACTGAACATCCAGGTCTTTCAGTTCCCCTTGAATTCGAAGGCTGCCGTGACTCTTTCAAAGAATTTCGTAGTTTTTAATATGTCTCCATCATTTTTAGGGCTTCGTACCTCAAAAGGAATCCTTATAGGATCATTTTGTTGTCCGTCTGTCTGTCATAGCCCTTTATCTCAATAACGCGTGGAGGTATTGAGTTGAAATTAAAACCATATATCTGGTCATCAGGTCTGCAGTCTCACACTTTTAAGTTTTAACAAACAAAAAGATATAGACGTTTATGAGTCGCAAAATAATACGTTTTCGACACTCTCAAAGAATCCTGAAATTTGGCATGAAGAAAGGTACTGTAGTAATGAATTTGGAATGAATAAATCTATGGAAAAAATCTGAAAACAGTAAATTTGTTGTTATATCAGTTACATCACAAAAAATACTTTGTTTGAAGGGAAGTTGTCTGTCTGTCAATATCCTTTATCTCGGAAACGCATCAAGGTTTCGAGTTGCATATACTCAAGTTTACGTTACCTTGAAGCTGTGAAATCAAACTTCTAAATTAACAAAAAATAAGATACGGCCGTTTATATCGCAAAAAACGCATATTTCGACACTCTCAAGGGAATCAAAATTCATAGGGTTCTTCCCGTTGACCTAGAACTATGAAATTTGGCATGAAGCAAGGTTTCCAAGGCACAAGTATATGAATAAATGTGAAAACTGTAAATTTGTAGTTACATCACAAGAATTTTTTTTATCAACTCGGAAAAATCTTCGAGACTTCATTCGGGAATTGAACTATTTACATAAGTTAGTTTGTACGGAACATTCAATGTCTCACACATTCCGACTCGCACCTGTCCAGTTTTTTTTTTTTTTTTTTTGATGTGGTAAATTTCCAAATAACTTCCCCCGCTCTGTATGACTATATGGAGCGAGAAGATGGAGAATGTATCAGAAATTGACTACATATCTGTGTCCTTTAGTAGCCTTTTGCGTTCCAGAGTCACTTCTTTCAATAATTCCCTCAGATATATTTCCACACTAGACTGTAAATTTTATCATAAATCCTTGCTCGATTTGGAACTGATAGACGCTACTAATACTTGCAAACTGGTAACTGTATCCGCGGTTTTTTTCTAACAAATTTCTACTCTACCCCAATATGAAAAACTTTAAGCTCACTTAGTATTTCACCATCAAAATTTTAGTCAAAAGACATCCACTGGTAGGCATAAACCTCCCTTAAGTGTCACCAAAACGACCACTTCTGTACATTGCATTTATTGGATTCCCGTGACCCTCACCAGATCAGCGGTCCACCTTGCGGGAGGCCTACCATTGCTGCGTTTTCAGTTAGCAGTCGCTACTCAGTGTGCCTTGCCCGCTGTCACTTAGTTTGCCGATTTTTCGGGCGCGTTTCTGCGGTGGTGAAGTCTGAGACATGGTGTATACACCATAAAATTTTGGTCGTTTTAATCCCACGGAGGGTCGATTCGGTACATGAAATACTATCGATTTGTAAAGAGAAAATTAAAAAATAAAGTACTTTTTTTTCTAAACCTCGAATTAATATACGCATGTACGAAATTAATTTCTTTAATTAAACGAGTCAATAACCTTGTAGGTAGTTGTCGGCTATTACGTACTAACTACCTACAGTTCAGTGGCCTCGCTTAGCTAACATTTACTGAGAGAAATTAATTTCGTACATGCGTATATTAATTCGAGTTTAAAAACAAAATACTTAATGTTTTAATTTTATCTTTACAAATCGATAGTATTTTATGTACCGAATCGTCCTTCCGCGGAATTAAAATGACCAAAATTTAACGGTGTATAGTTTGCGTGGTGGTTTAACATCACTCGATGAAAAAAGTGGGGGCAATCGGCGCATGTGTAGAACCGCTGAATTCTTCGCATCGCATGCCCCTTCTACTTTTACCGAGCGAGTTTAAATTACTGCGCGACCTATACTATAATTATCAAATATAACACGAATATCAAATACAATAACAGCTAATTAATCTAGACGACACCTTAGCTCTCAATGCCGTTTAAGTTACATACCTACAAAAGTTACCCTTACAAAGCAATATTCACACAACACAATTCTTAGCTGTCAAACGTAAAAGCGATATGACATCGGTCACTGTAGTCCCCCGGTCCGGTTTTATCCGGTCTTGATGTCAGAGATATAATACGTGTCGCGACCGAGAGTCAAAACGTGTCCGGTCTTATTGACCCGCGTTGATTGTAAGTCGGTTATAGGTAGGGAAGGGTTCATGGGTTGGCTTCCAGAAAGGAAATCCGTGGTCTTGAAACGCAAGGCAAAAGTCTGGTTTTACTCGGTACAAGTCTGATAAAAAAGTCTTTAGAAGATTTATAACCTAAAATAAAAAGTAGAAAAAGATGTTATGATCTTTTTGATATTGTTGGGTATTGAATTATATTATATTTATGTATACACTTCAGTGACTTATGATGGTAAAATTGTCACTTAAAGAAGGACAGGCTTATACATACAATTTATTAAATCTAGCTTTGAGTTTTAAAATAAACTAATTTTTGGTTTCAATAAAATAAAATATTGTCCTTTAGGTGACTATGTACAACTATATTAATAAAACTATACAATACTAAAATAATACGATTACTTATTTGTTTCAATAATAAATTGGCTAATAGTGAAATAATTAATCATTAATTTAGACTAATATCTTTTATTAAATTATATTTATCTTCTCTCCTATAAAACAGACTTTGCTGTGTCCGACAGGGTCCATAACTGAATCTTTTTAAGAACATACCAACTCTGTGTATTGAGTATTGACTTTTGGCTTTCTGTACGAATATTGATTGTGTGTGATAGAAAATAGGTTAAGCAAAATAGTAAGCCACTGCTGAAACTTTATTTACGAATGAATCTCAGTTTAGTTCATATACTCGTTTTTCTTAATCATTCCAAAACACAAATTTTGTTTCCTGTTTCCATGAAAACATCACACACTGGCATGTCTGATCAAAACAGTTCGTGTACAAATCGCGTCTATTTTATGTTTGACTACCCACAGACTGATTTGAAACGGTATTCGAAATACAAACAAATTGTATCCATGAAGCCCTGTTTACGCGAGAAGTCGAGTAACTGTACTAGACTTTGAAGAAGCAAAACTGCTCATGACGAAATCGCCAAGCGCAATCCTTCAACAAGATTTTTTTGAAGTACGAGTAGATACTTTTTAAATGTCCATTACTATGAATGACCGCTGTAAAATACCCGTATATCTCATCTTTTTAGTGTTTGACACCTGAAAAGAATCATACGCAAACAAAATTCTTACCAATGTTTGTGTTATTTCTTGATGTTCTGAACACTGATAATCATAAAAAGCCGAAGAGTTAGCTTTGTTTGGAGATTTGTAAAATCAGTGCGAAGCAGGGGCGAATCTCTAGTTATAATAGGTACATAATATTCAGCAATTCAATCAAATAACTAGGCAAATGATTTGGATCAATAAAGTTTAATAAATTGCCCGCCCCAAACATTTCAGAAAGTTTGTCGAAAGTCGTAAAATTAATATTGATTCGCATTTCCCCGGCTATGTGCCGACGATAGTTGTAAGCAAAATAAGCCGACAAAGCCGGGGCTCCTATTTCTGTCTGCACAGGTTTATAGGACCCTAATTTAAATATGAAGGAGATGACGAGAGCTTTGAACCTAAACTGGCCGTCACGGATTACCTACTTTGAATTTTTTCTTCGTCACATGGCCACTCGATTCAATTAATGTTTTACATACTAGCTAACCAGTTTACTAAAATTTGCATTAGACGTATCGGCTGAAGATGTGAGAATGGCGTCGTTTAGACTATAAAAAGACTAGTTGGCTGAGACATATACTACGGTAGCAATTTTTTTTTAATGCATAGATATTATTTGAATAATTTTTCTACATCAGTTTTTAAATAAACAGTATTGGCTACCAAGTGCACGCCCATTATATTTTATAAGATAATGCATACACACAACTGGGAGTTAAATCGACTGTCAGACTTTCTCGCCTCTCGTCAGTCGAGTTACTATACATATGTGAACGAGGCATGAGTTTCGGGATAGAAACAAAACAGGATCGCCTGTTGTTAATTGAAAGCTGACAATCGTGTTTTGTGTTACCATTTCTAGTTTATTTCAATAGAACTCGAAGTGAAAAGTATTTTAGATGAAGTATTGTTGATTTTAAAATTAAAAACTCCTTAAATCTCACTCAATGGAGAGGGCTATGCTCGGAGTTTTCTTGCGTAATCAGAGCAGAAATAAAGATAGCCACTGGAGAACCTAGGTTAAGGTTAAGGACAGGGCACATTGCTTGTAGAACAGTTCTATGCTCAATGGGGCGGTGAGGTTCTAGAGTGTCGATCACGTACCAGAAGACGCAGCGAAGGTCTCCCACAAGGTGAACCGAAAACCTGGTGAGGGTCCTGAGAATCCGATAGATGCGCAAGACCGGTCATTGTGGTGACACTTGGGGGAGACTAATGTTCAACATTGCTTGGACTACTTGACATGATGATGATATAGCACTGAATATCTTACACACTTCATGCCTGTGTGGCTTCTTGAAACTTCAAGAACGTCTCCTGCCTGGACGTGAATTGCAGTGGTCTGTATGAAAAGCACTAAATCGAGTGAGCAAAACCAATCTGGGGCACTTCGCCATTCTTCCAAGACTATGTAGGCAGTACAACGATTTGTCAAAGCGTTTCAATCTAGACATAACCCTGCTACTCTCAAAATACAAGAATATCTTGACCACCGCAAAATAATGATATATGTATACCTATGTTCTTTTCTCTCTAACAAGTCCTTACATTAAAATAATAATAAAAATATTTAAATAATAATATTAAATCCCATAGAGTATAATTTTGTAATTTATTATTTTAATTTTATAAAATCAATACTTATTTTATAAGTTATCATTTTATTTATTGCTTAATTATTATTTATTTATTATTATTTATTTTATTTATTAAGTTATAACACCTTTTCAGACGCGTCCAAGGCGATGTTATAACTAACACTTATACACAATTATTATATTAACTTAGATTATAATTTTTTTAAAGGTCTGTGTGTGTGTAATGGTTATTATTGTCACTCTATTTTACTAATTGTATAATTCATCTTAATTCAAACTTATAGCGTCGGTGGGGGCGAATAAGACTCACTTATTACAATAAAGGTTTACTAACCCTAATTTTAAATATTATTCTGTCACCTAGTTATATGTGCATGCTGTGGTCTCCTGTAACTGAAGGAGCACACACTAACGGACTCCTTGTACTGTTTCTAATTTTATTATGTGTTTATTGTGTATCCTTTGTTGGAGATCTAATAAAATAAAGAAAATAAAAAAGTAGGCCGCTGCAAACACAACTTAGCGAAATGGGAGTTTATAGATCCATCGGATACTCAATGTGAGTGCGGTGTTTAGAACATGAGCATGAGCCACATGTTGAAGTGTCCTAGGTTTTTTTTTTATGGTAGGTAAAATCATCCAATGACAAATCCCGCCTTTGGGTGGAGTGGGAAGTAGTGTCAGACTCTTACTGACTAAAAACCTACCTCGTTCCATTCTTTGCCTTGGTCCCAGGGCCCCAGGTGCCATTTTCACATACCCTTTGACCCTAGTAGGCTTCGGCCCTCTTGGGCCCCTACAGTAAGTGTCCTAGGTGCCCTTACACCTGCGCTTTGGAGGATTTAATGAGTACCACCGATGCTGCAGTTAAGTAGCCACTTACTGGGCCCAAACAATTTAAGTTTACCATCGATTCGAAAGGAAGAAGAAGAAGATGCCTGTATTCCCTGAGGGGTTTAGCAGAGCTTTATTTATGTATATAACTAGGCGCTCACGTCCATATTTTCCCAGTTGTGTTTAAGTTTCAAGAAACAGGTTCGAGCCGCAATCACACAGAAATGCCAACTTCAGGGTAATTCTGCGAAATTCCACATCAATAACATCTTATATTTATAATTATATTAACTTTATATTACTTTGCCTTTGAATCTGAATCTAGATCCTTGTGATTAGGAGTTTCACTCACAATCACTAAACCAGTGGTACCCAATCTGAGGTCCGCGGACCACCGGTGGTCAATAAGAGCTAAAATATCCGGGAAAAGCTTAAATTTTCATATTATAAGTCATTTATTTATTTAATTCAATTACATTTTATTACATTACAATATTATTGACAACCGTCTCGTAGGGTAAACCAAAAATTTGTAAAAAAGCACCATATTTTATACGGGCCCCTGTAGACATTTTTATACGGGGTCCCTGTGGGATTAGCTACGCCACTGAGTAAAACCACTCTCCTATTGCTTAATAAGACTTCTTTGCCTGTCCGTCTGTCACCAGGCTGTAATTTAAGATAGCTAAACAGTTGAAGTTTTCACAGATGGTGTATTTCTGTTGAATCTACACAAAAACAAATACTAATGACAGAATAAAATAAATATTTAAGTGGGGCTCCTATACAACAAACGTGTTTTTTTGAGATTTTTTGCTGCGGAATGTAAAGAATCCTTTGTGTGTGAGCCCGACTCGTACTTACCCGGTTTTTTTATAATAATCCCAAAAAAATAACACTTTCAGTTTTTTAGATTTTCCGTAGTGAGAATTTTTAAAACATTTATTTTTACAACTAATTAAATCACACTAATACAGTATATAGGTTTGTTAGTATGTATATTTGTTTCGTCTTTTCAATTTGAACGGCTGAACGAATTTGGATGCAATTTGACATACGGGTAGATCATATCTTAGAAAAGCATAATAGATTTTATTTTGCGTGTTACGTTCGTATGTGGTATTTTATTTTTTCACACGGCCGAAGCCGTTGACTGAAGCAAGTGAATAATATTATTTGAATATTTTATAATATGTTTCTTTAATATTTCATTGAATTTATAATCAAACAAACGACTAGACTTGGCCCAGCCGTTTATAAGTCGTACAAATATTATGCCAATCTGCTGTCAAATTCCAAATGGTAGATATCTCAGGTGAACTGCTGATAATTATTTTATCAAATTCTGTTTTTTTGTAAATATTTGTTAAATAAATATAAGGACCATTCTGCTATAATGTCGAGCTTTTCCTGGAACAAAATCGTAAGCAATAATTTATGTTCTTTATAGATAGGGATTTTTCCTTTCATGTAATATACACCGTTAAATTTTGATCGTTTTAATCCCGTGGAGGGTCGATCCGGTACATGAAACAATAATAATAATACTATTTTTCTAAAACTCGAATTAATACACGCATGTACGAAATTAATTTCTTTAAGTAAACGAGTCAATGACCTTGTAGGTAGTTGTCGGTCGTTGCGTACTAACTATCCACATGTCATTGAACTCGCCCAGCTGACGTTTACTTAAAGAACTTAATTTCTTACATGCGTAAATTAATTCGAGCTTAAAAAAAGTACTTTATTTTTTTAATTTTGTCTTTACAAATCATAGTGTTTCATGTACCGAATCGAGCCTCCACGGGATTAAAGCGATCAAAATTTGACGGTGTATAGTGTTCAGAGGATCTATTCTAATAGATCAGTAATTGTATAAGTAATAAATCATATTTTTTTCAGAAAGGTGTTACAAAATACTTTTTAATAAGGAAAAAAAACCGCCTCCTTTATGCAAAAAAACATACTAGACAATTTATTCTTCCTTAAAAGGGTTCATATTTCCAAACACTGAAACTCCCGTAAGCCAAAATCAATAGTCTAGTCAGTCTAGTTTATAACAAAAAAAAAAAACCACGATCTATAGAAAAGCGTTGAGCTATGAAAGTCGACCAGTTTCGGGAAAACGTCTCATCTGTCGATCGCCATTAAATTAAAATCACATTTGTGCCTATTTTTACAAGCTTTCTATTAGCTTGCACTGTATGTAACTATGTATGTTCGGCTCAAATCTTGCAACTCAATTTTGAAGCAGATATCTTCAACCGATTGAGCTGAAATTTTACATGCATGTGTAAATCGGGTGACAATGCAACATTATGATGACATGGAGCTGATCTGATGATGGAGCTGGAAGGTAGCCATAGGGACTCAGCAATAAAACAATACAACCCCATCGAGTTTGGGCTTGCTTGATTAGTACTGACGAGTACTTTGATCCTGTATGATAGCCAGGGTCTGATGATGGAGCCGGAAGGTGATCGTAGGAACTCCACAGTTAAACGATACAACCTCATCGAATTTGGGCTCGTTTGATTCGTATTGACGAGTACTTTCATCCTATATGATAATCAAGGTCTGATGATGGAACTGGAAGGTGGTCAAAGGAACTCCGCACTTAAACGACACAACCCCATCAAATTTGGGCTCGTTTAGTTTGTATTGACGAGTACTTTCATCCTATATGGTAGCCGGGGTCTGATGATGGAGCCGTAAGGTGGTCATAGGAACTCCGCAGTTAAACGATACGACCCCATCGAGTTTGAGCTCGTTTGATTAGTATTGACGAGTACTTTGATCATGTATGGTAGCCAGGGTCTGATGATGGAGTAAGAAGGTGGTCATAGGAACTCCGTAGTTAAACGATACAACCTCATCGAATTTGGGCTCGTTTAATTCGTATTGACAAGTACTTGGATCCTATATGCTAACCAGGGCCTGATGATGGAGCTGGAAGTTTGCCATAGGAACTCCGCAATTAAACGATATAACCCCATCGACTTTAGGCTCATTTGATTTGTAATGACGAGTACTTGGATCCTATATGGTAACCAGGGTCTGATGATGGAGCTGGAACGTGGTCATAGGAACTCCGCAGTTAAACGACACAACCCTATCGAAATTGGGCTCATTTGATTTGCATTGACGAGTACTTGGACCCTATATGGTAACCAGGTTCTGATGATGGAGCTGGAAGGTAGCCATAAGAACTCCACAATTAAACGATATAACCCCATCGACTTTAGGCTCATTTGATTTGTAATGATGGTACTTGGATCCTATATGGTAACCAGGATCTGATGATGGAGCTGGAACGTGGTCATAGGAACTCCGCACTTAAACGACACAACCCCATCGAGATTGGTCTCATTTGATTTGTATTGACTAGTGCTTGGATCCTATATAGTAAATAGATTCTGATGATGGAGCTGGAAGGTTACCATAGGAACTTCGTAAGAAATCGACACAATCCCATCGAGTTTGGGCTCATTTGATTTTTATTGATGAGTACTTGGATCTTATATGGTAACCAGGGTCTGATGATGGAGCTGGAAGGTTGCCATAAGAAATCCGCATTTAAACGATATAACCCCATTGACTTCAGGCTCATTTGGTTTTTAATGACGAGTATTTGGATCCTATATGGTAACCAGGGTCTGATGATGGAGCTGTATCGTGGTCATTGGTACTCCGCAGTTAAACGACACAACCACATCGATCGTACTAGTTAGTTTTGATACACTCCTACAAAATAGGTACCAATTGAAAGGGCTTGCAGAGAGTAACTTAAAAAATAAAGTGACATTACTCTAAATCCAATATTTTCCTTTTTCTCAGTCATACTCTTGGTGGAGTGGTAGTGCTCGTGGATCGTCTGGTAGGTTGGTTGCGGCTTTTGCGAGACTTCTCCATCTCTCTCTACTCATGGAACTTCGTGTACATTCAATGATCCACACTTCGAAGATGATTTAGTGAGGTCTTTTCATCTGGTAGGCGATTGGCCGCAAGAACGTAGGCCCTCTACTCTTCCCTGTACCACTAAACGTTCCAAAAAGCTTTCATTGCCTATGATATATCCAAACATCTTAAAAATTCGCTGTTGCACAATCAACGAAAGTTTTTGTTTAAATGCAAAGGTCTTTAAGAATGGACAGTCTGTTTTATCCTCAGTAGACGCCTCCAGCGTCACATTTCAAGAGCGTCAATCTTATTACGGTGCTTGAATCTTCTCCGCATTTTCCAGTATTTGTGATTGTTAGTCTTACGATCCACCACCATCATTTTTGTTTCATAAATCCAACCTGGTAGACTTCTCAGGTGGTCGCCTCCTTCTGCGAAGCAGTAATGCTAGCAAAGGAGGAAGCCGACCGCATCAGGCAACGGCGCTCACGCCGCAGCCGCCGCCGTAATTCCGATCCCGATTTTCTGCCACCGTAGGCGCGGACTTGCGGATCGCGGGCAATGGGTAACTCGCTGTCCGTCCGGCTGGAAACAGACCGAACCAAGCCCAAGGGCAGGGGATGTCATTGGATGATTTTACCTACCATAAAAAAAAAAACAAAAAAGACCTGGCAGACTTCTAAAGATAACAGACTAAGTTTTTTATGCTTTTCTATAATATGGGTAACAAATGAAAGGACTTGCTGAGAATAAAAATGTGATTTAAATAAGGTATAACTAAAAAGTAAAAAATAAATTACAAGTAAAAAAACTTTTTTAAAAACAAGCTTTCAATTAAATGGGCTAAAAAGGAGACAATAAACTTTTCCTTTATAACTTTTACTATCAATTTATAACGGCATTACACAATTTATATGATATAAAAGCTTGTCGCGAGATTCAACTGTGTAAATACACAGCTAAATAACTTCATAAATTAAATAAGTTAAAAAACTTCATCTATTGATTTTAATATTTTCAAAATCTCGCGACAAGCTTTTGTATCATATAAATTGTGTAATGCCGTTATAAATTGATAGTAAAAGTTATAAAGGAAAAGTTTATTGTCTCCTTTTTAGCCCATTTAATTGAAAGCTTGTTTTTAAAAAAGTTTTTTTACTTGTAATTTATTCTGTTTTCTTTCTTCTGTTCTAATGTGTGTATAAGACCAATTTGGAACCGTGCACTTGCTTCTGACGTTTTATAAGTGCCTATGTAGGCCTATATGAAATAAAAACATTTTGACTTTGTACATAAATAGTTAAATCATCATCATCATTTCAGCCGAAAGACATCCACTGTTGCACATAGGCCTCCCTCAAGTGTCGCTACAATGAACGATCCTGTGCGTCTCACATCTATCGGATCAAGGTCATCGGTCCACCTTGTAGCTGACTAATAAAATAACAACTTAAAGAACAGCTGACGATATTTTTTCTTATTTATTTGGTGAAATTAAGTCTGTAGTTAACAGAAGGTTTGGCGGAGCATCACCATCATCAGTTCAACAAGAGGAGTCCACTACCTCCCGCAAGTATCACCACAATGATTGATCTTATGCGTCTCACACTATCGGATTCCCGCAACCCTTACCAGGTCATCGGTCCACCTTGTAGGAGGCCTTCCAACGCTACGTCTTGCAGTAAAAAAAATAACGGTGTAAAGAACAGCTGACGATATTTCTGTAGTTATCAAAAGGTTTGGTGGAGTTTCATCATCATCAGTTCAACCAAGAGACGTCCGTTGCTTCCCTAAGTTTCACCACAATAACCGATCCTGTGCGTCTTGCATTCATCGGATTCTTACAATCTTTATCAGGTCGTTGGTCCACCTTGTAGAAGGCCTTCCGACGCTGCGTCTCCTCGCCAGTACACGGTCACCCCTCTCGAATCTTTCGGCCTTATGAACCATCTGTTCTGCGAGCAATGTCACTGCCACTTAAGTTTGGTGATTCTTTGGGCTATGTGCGTAACCTTGGTTTTTCTTCATTACTTTACCAGTAATTTTTAGGGTTCTGTACCCAAGGTGTAAAACGGGACCTTTTACTAAGCCATCGATGTCAATCCGTCAATCTGTCTTCCTGTCTGTCTGTCACCATACTGTATCTCATGAACCGTGATAGCTAGACAGTTGCAATTTTCACTGGTGATGTATTTCTATTACCACTATAATAACAGATACAATAAAAAGAACAAAATAAATATTTAAGTGGATCTATCATACAACAAATGTGATTTCTTTTTGCCGTTTTTTGCTATGGACGATTCTTCGTCCCAAGCATGCAACAATCACGGCGAAAGTTTCCTCTTTGAGGCGTGGATAGAGGTAGGTCCTCGTCGGATATGGTTATTAACCGCGATGGTTAGTTCCTAGACTGGGAACAGGACAGCAAAAGGAGTGTTATCATTGTGCAAATTGCTCAGAAGACTCAGTGGAGCATACAGTGCAGGCTTGAGCAGAGCACGGCATGGCAGTGGACCAGTCCAAGTCATGGTATGAAGCGAGAGGGCATAAGAAGAAGTCATAGGTGCGAAACTGGAGAGGGAGGCACACTGCTGTTGTAAGACGAGACGCTCTGTGTGTGATGTATGATGACGTAAAGTATGATGATTGCCGGCCGTCATAGGTGCTTATGAATGGCGAACAGTTGGCAACTCGAACAGTTTTAGCTTATTTGAGCCAGTCTATTTTTGCCACAAGCAGAAAATCTTTGATATCCAAACGCTACCGAGTTTCGTTTCCACAACCAGTATATAGTCAAAACTGCATTGCTGTAACATAAATGTTCTTCGGCGTAACCTGTGTGACCACCACAAAGCGAAGCGCCACTGCTTGCCATTGTGTGGCTGCGTGGGCCAAAGCTAATCAGACACCCGGCTACTGTGGTTTGTCTAATCCTATTTTAGTTTGGCTTTGTTTGCGCTAGATTGCTTTGTGATAGAGTTTGGTAAAATCTATTTCTATAATAAGGCTTGCATCATTGTAGTATGAAAATATTGTAGAAACAATCACTTTTTTAAAAGAGTAACCATGGAATTTCTTGCCGGTTCTTCTCAATAGGAAATGACTAATTGGAACCGTGCGCTAACTTCTGACATTTTACAAGTGCCCATGTAGGCCAATGTAAAATAAAGGATTTTGAGTTTGAGTTTAAGTTTGCATCTTATTATGATTTTTTTTTACATAGGAAGTCATCGAGCGATTTCTGGCTTGATGAAATCACGCAAATGTCCTTTTCAGACAAGTATTTTGTGTAATTCACACGGAGGACGCGTTTTTTTAGCCTTTGAAATTTTCTGTATGAGGAGCAAATCCGCATGCGTGATGAAATCCGCATGGTATTAAAAATAGTCTAATATGACCCGCGCCGACCTCTGATGATTATTTGTATGTCAGAGAATAGTTGTAAATACCGTTGCGTTGGTTGCGTATTTTGAAAGAAAGAGAAGAAGGAAAGAAAAAAAAAACATTTATTTGAAACTCGCACAAAAATAAAAGAAAACAATATTTAATATTCAAAATTATTTCATATTCAAAACTTCTAAAAAGAATAATAAACCTTACTAAACGAGCTCAAAACAATTACAAAATAAAAATGTCGACTAATAAAAGTAAAGCAGCATGGCAAATTATAAATAAAAATAAATTAAATATTCCAAAAGAATCTATAACCGAACTACAAATTAATGAAAAATTAACAACAGATCCGACAGAAATTGCTAATGCATTTAATAATTATTTCATTGAAAAAATTAATCCTATTCCAGGTGCGGTTAAAAAATCCACAGCCTTAATAAATGCACAACCAAACTCAATGTTTTTATCACCGTGCTTACCTTGTCACATGCAGAGAATCATAAGAAATCTTAAAAATACGGATAGTGTGGGGTATGACGGTATTTCGACTAAAATTGTCAAAGCAGTCAATGAAGACATCTCACATCACTTATGCCATATTTTAAATCTTTGCATAGAAACTGGGACATTTCCAAAAGATCTCAAAATGACCATTATTAAACCAATATTTAAAAAGGATAATAAACTCTTAAGGGAGAACTATAGACCTATAGCACTTATTTCAGTATTCTCAAAAATATTTGAAAAATATATTTACGGTGAATTAAACAGTTACCTAAACCATAATAAAATTCTATGTGATGAGCAAAAGGGCTTTAGGAAAAATAGAAACATCAACATGGCGGTTTATGACTTTTTATACGTAGTTTCTTCACAAGTTGACAAATCTTTACCTGTTTGTTCTATTTATTGTGATATGTCGCAGGCATTCGACTATGTGGATCATAATATTCTCCTAAAAAAATTGGAAGCTTATGGTTTAAGAGGGAATGTCTTAAAATTGATAAAATCGTATCTCTCAGACCGCCAGCAAATAACACAAATAACAAAATTTAACATCAAAACAAAAAGTGAACAGATTTTCTCATCTGACAAGCGTTACATCTCATTTGGTGTTCCCCAGGGTAGTATATTGGGCCCTCCTTTGTTCCTTCTATACGTGAATGACCTACCAGATGCAACCAAAGAACACATGTCACTATTTGCTGATGATAGTACTGTAACCACCTCAAAATATTTTGAACTACCACGCTGATTCCAATGAGGCATTGATTTGTATAATAAAATGGCTTAATGTAAATAATTTAAAAATTAATCTCAGCAAAACAAACATAATGCATTTTAAACAGCGAGATAATTTACGCAATGCATCAACATTTGACTTAGAATATCAAGATACTATAATACAAGAAGTTGAAACGACTAGATATCTAGGTTTAATCATAGACAAGCAATTAAATTGGAAAGCTCATATTACTGAACTTTGTAAAAAAGTTAGTGCTTCATCTTATGCTCTTTATAAATTAGCACCAACTGTCAACTTAGACACTTTGCTTACGGCGTATTACGGTCTTGCTGAATCAATATTAAGATTTGGAATAATTTTCTGGGGCAATTCAACTCTGAAGGACACTGCGTTCAAAGAACAGAAACGTTGTTTACGGTCTATGTTTGGGTTGCAAACTACCGACAGTTGCAAACCAATGTTTATAAAGCACAGAATTCTGACACTTCCGTCTCTTTACATATTGGAAATATCGGTATTTGTAAAATCTAATCCGCATTTGTTTCCCCTCATGAATAATAATACAGGTAGACACAGACGTGAGAAGTACAGATTTTGGGTGCAATCATTCCCCGCCAAAACTGTATTCCTAAGAAAAAGTGTAATATGTATGGCTCCATTAATTTACAATAAAATTCCCAATTCCATTAAAATAATGAATATCAAGTCGTTTAAGAGTGAACTAAAAAAATTGCTACTTAGTAAGTATTACTATAGTGTTGCGGAGTTTTTAAATGAGAAATTTTGAATGTATCCCATTATTTATTTTAATTTTATTATACCAATTTTTATTTATATTCTGTATTGACTGTTATTCTGAATTGATTGAATTTTGACTATTTTTATACGAGTATATTGACTGTAATTGAATTGATTGATTTTTTGACATGATTGTATTTTGACTATTTTCTGTATTGACTATAATTGAATTGACTAAATTTTGACTATTTTCTAACTAAATAATTATATTTGAATAATTTTGTACGCCGATTACGGCAAAACCTGTTGAACTATATTGATCAGGTCTCCATCTTAACATACACATGTTTATACAAATAAATGACTTATCTTATCTTATCTATCTTAAAGATTTAAAAAAAAACCTGTGCGAAGCCAAAAAGGCTCCTATCTCAGCATCCTCTTCTCAGGATCTCAGCATATGCTGCGATATTTCAACAAAAAAAAAAAAACAAAATAACGCAGCGCTGGTTTTCTGTTACGGCCTGATAGGGAATTTTCAACAATATATATTTTTTTTTTTAATTATTCATACGCTCGCGTTTGACCACTATCTCACCTTATGGTAAGGAATCCTGGGGATTAATCCAGGGAACAACATAATCCCGGGATCAAAAGTGTATCCAAGTGCTGAGTTTCACACAAATCCGTGAGAATGTAAAAATAAACATAGATAGAATTGTAGGGGCGCGGACAGCAATGCAACATTTTGCATTCCTGCAGAGTGCGCAGCGCCCGGGCTCCAGTCTGCCCGAAACATCGACCACCTATAGACGCGCTTACATATAAGTAATATCCTGTAATGTAATTCGGTTTTGTGAGTTAATAAATTGTCAAAAGTTATTCGCATTTAATTTTTCTTCGTACACACCACACTTCCCAAGAACATAAAATACACGCACACAAAAGAATTATAATAAAGGATGGTCAAAACTTGAAGGACCAGCAGTGAACGTCTTTCGGCTGAAATGACGATGACAATAGGTTATTTTATCAGATGGTAAGCTTGGCTTAGTAAGGTGTTTTCATCAACGTCAAAGTAATCCTTTGAAGCAGGTAAGATCTTCCATAAATTGCCTTTTTTGACAAGGACAAAGTGGCGTTTTCAATAGGTACCTTCTGGCATGGCTGAAAACCTTTGAGGTAATTTTACATGCTTTGCTGGATATCAGACAACTTTCGATCTTTGCCATAGTCCAACATTCAAGGTCTAGTAGGTATAGTACGCGGCAAATAATTTGAACCTGTTGGTATGGTTACGCGCAGACCCCATCCTCGATTATGATCGAAAATCTGTTACTGCGCATTCAAGGTCGCCATTTTGTTTTTTTTTTACCTCAAAAGGAAAAAATTGAATCTTTATAGGATCACTTTATTGTCCGTCTGTCTGTTAAGACCCTTTATCTCAGGAACGCGTTGAGGTATCGAGTTGAAATTAAAAACATATACTTAAGTCCACGGTCATTTGAAGCTGTGAAAACATAAAACTTCTAAGTTAACGGAAAAAAAGATATGGCCGTTTATGTCGCAGAATCGTATATTTTGACACTCTCACCCAAGGAAATAAAAATTCATAGGGTATTTCCCGTTGATGACCCTGAAATTTGGCTTGGAGCAAGGTCTTTTAGCACAAGTATAGGAATAAATCTGAAAACTGTAAATTTATAGTTACATCACAAAAAAAAAAATACTGTAGAACAGAACCCTCAGCGTGCGAGTCCAGCTTACACTTGCTCAGTTCCTTTTCTGCGAGTGCCTTTTGCTAAGATAGCTTTCAGCAATAGCCACACAGAAAATAAATACCAAAACATTACCGTCTACTTTTACCTCGGAACAAAGCAGAAAGTTCAATCATATCGCGCAATCGCGGTCGGTAGCCTGACCGGGTGAAAACCGCCCGTAATCCCCGATAATGGAATGGTGATCTTTTGTTTATATACTCGTTGTACCCGGAACGATGCCCGGTACGGTATGTGGTACATAGCTGTTTGTTCCAATCGTGAAATTGACGTGTATTTGTGAGAAAAAATTGGGTTTTTTTTTTTGAGTGTTGCTTTTTTGTTTTAGAGGAGTCCAGAGTTGAGCCAGTGGTGACGGCCCCTGCTCCGTCTTACGAGTCGACACAAGTTCATAAACCGCTCTCAAAACGGTGAAGGAAAACATCGTGAGGATATTTGAGTCAAGAACTAAAAATTCGAATACATATTGTGACACTCACCAACCTGCAACGGACTCGCGTGATGGAATACAGCTCGTTTTCCCTCTGAGAGAGGTGGCCTGAGTCCACAGATTACTTTGTACTACGGGTCAATTCTATTCTAAAGAAGTTCAAGATGTAATTATAGTTCTGAGTGAAGTCTTAAGTAAGATTACTAAATGTAAAGCTTCCTCTTTATCACTAAAATAAAATGTTTTTCACTAAAAAATATTATAAAAATTCAAAATTAATGACTTCTTAGTAAATTAAACTATTAAGAAATTAATTTTGTACATGCGTAAATTAATTCAAGTTTTAAAAAAAAAGTACAGTACTTTATTTTTTAATTTTATCTCTACAAATCGATTTGTTTCATGTACCAAATCGAACCTTCACGGTGTGAAACGATCAGAATTTAACGGTGTATATTTATATAAAAGGAAAAACTGACCAATCAACGCCCTTCTGAGATTAGGAAGATGAAATTTTGCACAACGTTTTCTTTAATGATGTAGGCAAGCATTAAGAGAGAATTTCCTTAAATTTACCCCCAAAAGGGATGAAACGAGCAATTTTCACGCGGGAAAACTAGTCTTTCTACCTAACACCAAAAAAAAAACACATTAAGTAAACACTCCAACAACTTTCCTTATTCTGCAGTTAGCTAAAAGGACGACAATCTAAAATTAAGGAGGAAAAAAAAGCACCTGGCTTATTCGCAGTAATGAAAATCATATTTACTACACCTTCATCAATCTTCATTAAGTTCCTGAAAGCGAGGTCAAATATCGCTTTTTCTTTTACGAAATAAAACTTAGAGTAAAAGCATTGAGGTAGAGGTGAAAAAACTCGTGTTTTTAAACAGTTTTTTGTTACAGGTTATTGATCTTTTTGCACACATCAATCAATGTTTTTAAGTAGGTCAAGCTTTGACTGGCCTTTTGGTCTAGTGATTAGTGACCCTGACTGCTATGCCTGAGGTCAAAGGTTTAATGAGCACGATAATTTGTCCAATTGTGTAATTTATATTTTATAGATAAATGTATGTATTAAGAAATATATAAGTATGTTTATCAGTTGTCTAGTACTAATACCACAAGCTCTGTTTAGTTTGGGACTAGATGGCGTTGTATAAAAATTGTGAAAAGAAAGAAGAAGAAGAAAGAAATCCGATTCTGTGTTTTACTTCGAAACCTACATATAATCAAAAACACTATTTTGAAATTTTTGTTTGTCTGTCTCTCTGTGTGTTTCAACTAATCTCCGAAATAGCTGTACCGATTGTGACGGGACTTGCATTAGTAGATAGATATTATAAAAAGTAAATTAGGCTTGCGCTTGACCGTTATCTCACATGGTGGAAAGCGACGATGTGGTTGTCGATAAATCACACTTGCCTTAACATATTCACTCCTTCCTTCTCCTTGGGTAACTATTCAATCTTGAGTTAAATATCCCCAAGTTACACGAAAGAAAATTGCCATCTAACATCTATATTGCAAAGCATTTTTATGTATAAAATCAATGTTATACGAGTATTATTGGAAATTCAAGCTAACTCAAAGTGAAAAGCATTTCGGTATTTTCAGTAACCACAGTTCAGTTTCCTTTTATGAACTATAAAAACGTATTTATTATTATGAAAAATAATATAAAATATGAACTGAGCTAGATCAGGCGAAGGAAATAGAAAGCTGTATCAGCAGCTCTATATAGCAATGTTTGAAGTTCGATTTAGATTTTGTTTACAACGCATTTTTTATAAAAACCGGTCCAAGCTCGAAAGGTTCCGTATCATCTATATACACTGTTTAATTTGGGGTTTTAATCCCGTGGAGGGTCTATCCGTAACATGAAACACTATAGATTTTTAAAGATAAAATACAAAAATAAAATACATTTTTTCTAAAACTCGAATTAATATACGCATGTACGAAATTAATGTCTTTAAGTAAACGAGTCAATGACCTTGTAGGCAGTTGTCGGTCGTTGCTTACTAACTACCTACAGGAACTTGCCCAGCTGACGTTTATTTAAAGAAATTGATTTCGAATATGCGTAAATTAATTCGAGTTTTATAAAAAAAGTTCTATATTTTTTAATTTTATATTTACAAATCGATAGTTTTTCATTTACCGAATTGACCCTTCGCAGGATTAAAACGACCATAATTTAACAGTGTATATATACAGGGAGAAACTGACTGACTGACATATCAACGCACAGTTGAAACTACTGGGACTAGGATTGTGAAATTTTACACAAGTGTTCCTTTTGTGATATTATACGAGTGCTAAGAGAGGATTTTCCAAAAAGTCCCTCCTTTAAAAAAAAAAAGTGAGGAAACTAGGGTCCAAAGTTTTATGGAGAAACTGACTTTCTTTATGGTGAAACTGACTTTGAAGCCGCTGGCAGAAGCTAGTTATGTATAATATTGAGCAAAAAAATCACGTTTATTACGTATATTCCCATATATAAATATTAATTACATTCAGTTTTTTTTTGTATTTGTTGTTTTAGCGGCAATAGAATTACATTATATATAGTATTCAACTATCTAACTATCATGGTTCATGAGATAGCTAGCAAATTCAGTACATTTTGACCAGCTAGGCGAACATAAATGTACTGAGCAGTAGAATTTTTCGCGATTTCAGGTTTGGTCTCATGGTAAAAGTTGTTTGTTAAAATGACTACAATCACGTGTTTAATTATCGGTTACTAATTACCAGTCACTCTGTATAGGGAAAACATGCGCCACATCCGTGCAAAACGGCCGAACGCTCAGCATAAAGCCGTGGCCTCATGCATAATGTGACGAGACCACAGCGCTGATTTTCAGCGCGGCCCAGTGGCGGTGTCGATGGTTTTGTATGTTACGATTAGGTTCAGTCTCCTAATCGGAACATACTTATAGCTTTATGGGTAGCCTGGCTACTGTCAACTTACCTAGAAACACAAAGAAAAAAAAAATATCATGTGCCAGCAATTTGTACCTGCAAGATAGAACACAGCTATTATTTCTGAGTGGTTAAAATAAATCTGTGTGGATACTTACGGGTCTTTTACTAGAGCTGTTTTGTTTTCATTTCCGGCACTCTGAGAATACAATATATTTATTTTATTTCTGTATACACAAACAAAGGTATACTAATGTGTAGGAAACATGAATAGTGAAGCTATATCTTACTGGAGCTACGAAAACGTTTTGAAGAGTGACCGTGGCCTTATAATACAAAGAGCAATATTGATGAGATGGGTCTTAAAGTTGTCAAAAAATAAAAAGCCCGTTTTGACATTTGTGTTTTGACTAACCAGTGGCTTGTCCAGTGTAGTGTACTCCGGGGTTTGGTTCAAGCCATGCTCTGGAGCGAGGAGGAGTGGCAGGTGGTCGCTTCCTTCTGCGAAGCAGTAATGCTAGCAAAGGAGGAGGCCGACCGCATCAGGCAACGGTGTACACGCCGCCGCCGCCGCCGGGATTCCGATCCCGATTTCCGGCCACCGTAGGCGCGGGCTCACGGACGGCGGGCAATGGGTAGCTCGCTGTCCGTCCGTCCGGTGACAGACCGGTCCGAGCTCAAGTCGTTTACGGCGCGCACTATTCCCGCGCGCCTCAAGGAGTTGTCAGCAAACTGTAGGGGCCCAACAGGGCCGAAGCCTACTGGGGTCAAAGGGTATGTGAAAATGGAACCCGGGGCCCTGGGACCAAGGCAAAGAATGGAACGGGGTAGGTTTTTAGTCAGTAAGAGTCTGACACTACTTCCCGCTCCACCCAAGGGCGGGATTTGTCATTGGATGATTTTACATACCATAAAAAAAAAGTGTAGTGTACTACTAAAATAGCTACTACTACACCGAACCCCTAATTATTATTTTGGCATTAGATACACTACACCTGAAAAACTGAAAACACCATGAAAACGGTTCAATTCCCGGAATAAGTTAAAAAGATTTTTTAGAATCGCTAAAACTATTTCTTTGACGTAACTACATATTTACAGTTTTCAGATTTTTTTCTATAAGACTTTATTTGCAAAATTTCAGGATTCTAAGTCAATGGGAGGTACCCTATGAATTTTGATTCCCTTGATTGTGTCGAAACATGTTTTTTGCGATATTATAAACGTCTGTCTCTTTTTTTTTTCGTCGACGCATAAATTTGTTTTTTTCATAGCTTCAATAATAAAAAAATAAACGGAGATAGCTAATTCTCTCTAATATTTTTTTATATATATTTTTCTGACGGGTATGCTAGATAACAGTAAAAAAAAAACACTGATTAAATATTGTGAAAAAGTTTTTTTTTATCACTATATATTCATTAGTTTAAATTCCGAAATATTGTAAAAGTGAAGTCCTCTCTCTTATTGAAGATACAAAATGTAACATATTTGATTTATGTAATAGCTAAGAGAAAACAAAAACCTTCGTCTATTTCAAAAGTTTCTGTTTCAAAACAATCCGTACAAATGAGATCGTGTAAAAGATTGATTCATCCGATTTAAGATCACACACAGGGTGATCCAAAAAGAAATAGCGTCGGCGCTTGGCAATGCGGTCAAAGCTCGTGCGTGAATAATAAACGAGCCTGTATATACAGTCGGAATAATAATGTGAACATTCATAGTTTATAGTTGAAGGAAAATCTTAAAACAGTTCTGCCCCCGCTTTTTTTCTTCTTTTATTGTTGATAGGTTCGCGCTTGACCGCTATCTCACCCGATGGAAACCGACGATGCGGTCGACGATGGAGCGCGCTTACCTGGAAGTAACCTATTCACTCTTGACTTAAAGATTCCCGGGTTGTAGCCATCAGGAAACACACATATGCGTATAGATGGAATGTCCACCATGCACCGGTGGCGCATTAGCGTACGCCTGGTGGTCCTATAATGGAACGGGCTTGGCGGAATTAGGTAATGCAATTCCGACGCACACTCTCAGCCGGTAAAAAACCGCTTTGCTTCCGCTTAAGCTTTGCATGTATGCATATACACTCTTTCTGGTTTATTAGCTAAAAATAAGCTAACCACAGAGGAGAAGCGAACGCACGGCTCCAGTAGGCTTCGACCCTGCTGTTCCCCTAAGGTAGTCACTCTTTAGAACGAAAAAAAGGGCAAGTGCGATTCAGACTCACACACTGAGGGTTCTGTACAAACTAACTTATGTAAATAATTCAATTTCCGAATCGAGTCTCGAAGATTTATCCGAATCAAAAAATGTTTTTTTTTTTGTGACGTAACTACTTTTCAGTTTTCAAATTTATTCCCATACTTGTGCTATATGAACTTGCTTCATGCCAAATTTTAGGGTTGTAAGTCAACGGAAATTTCCCTCTGAATTTTGATTGCCTTGAAAGTGTCGAAATATACCTATGTTTTTTACGATATCAACGGCCGTATCTTTTTTTTCCGTTAACTTAGAAGTTTGATTTTTTCACAGTATCAAGGGACCGTAGACTTGAGATTTAAATGCTTATTTTGAACTCGATACCCCCACGCGTTCCCGAGATAAGGGGTCTTGACAGACTGACAGACAGACAGACAGACAGACGGACAACAAAGTGATCCTATAAGGGTTTTTTATGGTAGGTAAAATTATCTAATCACATCTCCAGCCCTCGGGTGGAGCGGGAGATAGTGTCAGACACTAAAATCCTACCCCGTTTCTTCGTTGCCTTTCATACCGGGGCTGAGCCTTCTTTTCAGAAGCCGACCGATGGCCCTAGTAGGCTTCAGCCCTGCCTGTCTGCTAGCAGGCTGGACCTCTACGGATCCTATAAGGGTTCCGTATTTTCCTTTTGAGGTACGGAACCATAAAAAACCCGATCTCATTGAATCTCATTTCACCTAATCAGCTAAATTGCTTCCCCGTTATTTATTTTAATTACCTCAGTGATTGCCGATCTTGGATTAAAAAGAGAAATAAAATGGATACCAGCTGTTTTAAGATTCAGTTCGTGTCTGGAGAATCGATTAGGGGTAATGGGCTAACAAGTTTTCAGCATTGCGACATTTGGTGTTATCTGTAGCACCTAACGTGGGTTTCTCTACAGATTGTTGAGGATTTAGGTTTCGTATTTTAGTTGTTATATCTACATATTGCTTTAGTGGTTATCTTTGCAGCTACGTTTACGATTATCATTAAAGAAATTCGTTTTTAAGATGTTTGAGAATGAAAGAAGAAAGTCTGAGCAAACGTTGCCTGAAGGTCGATGTTTGACAATATGGCGTAGTTGGAGTTTTTGTTTTCTTTTTTCGGGACGGAACCCTACCTACAGTTCATTCCGACGTTTGGCTCCCAGACTGAATCGGACTGGGGCTGCTCTCAAGCTGCTCCTGCCGAACCTAGGGGGTCCAGACGCCTCCTGCCAGAGGCTCTACGCAGGCATCGTTCGGTCCATGGCTCTTTACGGGGCGCCGGTGTGGGCGCAGTCGCTGCGAAAGCGAGTGGCGGCCTGGTTGAACGCCTGCCAGAGGGTCATGGCCATCCGAATGATCCGGGGATACCGTACGGTGTCCTGCGAAGCGGCGAACCTCCTTGCACACATGCATGACTTACGCGTGGAAATGCAACGCCGGGGCGAAACTCTGCTGCCACGACAAATCGCGGCATGGCAGACAGAGTTCCGGCGGGATCTCATGGTGAAATAGCGAGAGCGACTGTCGCAACCCCGTGCAGGGCACGCCACGATCGAGGCGGTAAGGCCCCTCTTTGAGGCGTGGCTGGAAAGGCCTCACGGCGTCGTCACCTTCCGTTTGGCGCAGGTACTAACCGAACACGGCAAGTTTGGGCCGTACCTGTACAAGATTCGTGCGGAGACGACGCCCGGGTGTCGCCACTGTGCGGACCGACCGGAGGACACGGTGGAGCACACAGTCGAGCATCGCCGTGTCCTCGTGGGGGCGATCGGCGGCGATCTCTCGCGCCGGGGCTTGGTACAAGCCATGCTCCGGAGCGAGGAGGAATGGCAGGCGGTCGCCAGCTTCTGCGAAGCTGTAATGCTAGCAAAGGAGGAGGCCGACCCCATCAGGCAACGGTGAACTCGCTGCCGCCGCCGCCCGGATTCCGATCCCGATTTCCGACTACCGTAGGCGCGGGCTCGCGGACGGCGGGCAATGGGTAGCTCGGTGTCCGTCCGTCCGGTAACAGACCGGTTCGAGCTCAAGACGTCTATGGCGCGCACTGTTCCCACGCGCCTCAAGGAGTTGTCAGCAAACTGTAGGGGCCCAGCAGGGCCGAAGCCTACTGGAGCCAAAGGTTATGTGAAAATGTTACTCGGGGCCCTGGGACAAAGGCAATGAATGGAACAGGGTAGGTTTTTAGTCAGTAAGAGTCTGACACTATTTCCCGCCCCACCCAAGGAGATTTGTCATTGGATGATTTTACCGACCATAAAAAAAACCTACAGTTCATGACCTCGATCAGCTGACGTTTACTTAAAGAAATTCATTTCGTACATGCGTATATTAATTCGAGTTTTAGAAAAAAAGTAATTTAGTTTTTTATTTTTTATTTTATCTTTATAAATCGATAGTGTTGCATGTACCGAAACGACCCTCCACGGGATTAAAACGACCAAAATTTAACGGTGGATAAACTGTAATATAATTATTTTAATTTGTTAAGTTTTTTTTTATCAAAGTACCTACTGCTACGACCGATAGAAAGATACTTTTGCGTTTGCTCCTTCTTTCCTGATTCCTGAGTGCCATAGGCTATATTCTATGTATGCGGGCAACGCCGCGGTCAAAACCTAGTCTCAAACCTTGTACATTTCTTGGTCTTGTACTTAAAAATGTATAAGGTACGAGTATATTCATCGTTGTGTGGGTCACAAATAAACATTTAATTTTTCTTTTTCCGTTTTGTGCTACAGTACGGTGGTCTCAATGAAAAGGACACACGTGCCATCTCTTTTAGAACTGTGATGACTTTATGTGTACAACATTTTCGTTTCAAAGGGACTTGTAATATGTAGTGTAGTCTGAGAAAGTAGCTAGAAGATAGGTGAGCCGCAAACGAAGGTACTCTATTCAGCCATTGAGTTCTGGAGTCGTAGATTTTGTAACCGACTCCAAAAAGGAGGAGGTTCTATGTTTGGTACCGATACATAGAATTGATCTGATATTAAAGCCGGAAGTTAGGTAAGAACTGGAACTCTGTAATAAATCAATGTAGGTATCCTAGCTAAAAAGCATAAAAAAAAAATGTTCACAAAAAAAACCGACTTCAATGTAAAAAAAAACAAAAAAGTGCAAATTAACTTTAGTTTCGGAATTCTTTTTTAGATAGATTTGTAGATTAGTCTTATTAGTATTATTAATTTCTGATTTTTATACACTGACAGCCCTAAATCTATCCCTTCGTTTAGTCCATCCAAAACTTGACTGTAAGAAATTACTTTGTGCGATAAAACCGCCCACTGTAAACTTATTTTTAATAATGTCAGTCCTGTATTTTTTGTTTATGCGGTATGTACAATAAAAAATAAAACAAATAAATTTTAACTAGCAATATTTTTCTGCCATCATTGAAATGGTATCTCGCTACCTACGATTGCGATTCTTGTTATTTCATTTTAAGAATGAAATATTTTATGAAGAATTTGTATTTTTTTGAGTATTATAATATTGTTAATATTTACTGTTTTGAAAAAGTTCGATGGTACAAATAACTTCGTCTTGTTGGCTGACCAACTTTGAAAGTTCAAAAGATTAAAAAAAAAACATTATGTAATATTCAATTAAGAAAGCTTTATTTTGATTTCAGTTTTAAATAATGAAATAACTTTAATTTGAACTTAAGTGCCAAGTAACAATGAAACAATCCCGTCAGTTTGAACAAAATGCGTCTCGAAATTGCTATAGAAAGAAAGATGATAAACGAAATAATAAACTTCCTTCATTGGGTGTCATAAGAAGTTCTACCAACAACGATTTATAGGCAAAAACATGCGGGAGATTGTTCTAAAATATTCATATTCACAATTTAAGAGCGACAAACTTGGCTGAAGATCATAATATTGTTCTAGTTTGGCTAGACAAAAACACAGACAGATTTACATATTAATGTTTCAAATGTGAGGCTGAATGAATGAGTCTAAAGGACTCGATAGGTTGTTGACTCCATAGTTTGGTGGATGCTCGTTTTTTTTAGGATTCAGTACCTCAAAAGAAATAGCAGGCAGGCAGGGTCGAAGCCAGCTGGGGTCAAGGGCCGTTTTCTGAGAGGAAGGCTCAGCCCCGGCACTATAGGCAACGAAGGAATGGGGTAGGTTTTTTTTATTTTACCTACCATAAAAAAACCTCAAAAGAAATAAAACATCAAAAATTAAAAAAAAGCTTTTAATTAAATGTGCTAAAGTAATCACCAATACAAATCCAACGAGCAAAAACTTGATAGAGTGGTGCCGTTTTATTGCGGAGTTCCTATGGCCAACTTCCACTCAATCATCAGATCAGCTCCATGTCATCATAATATTACATTGTCATGGAATTTACAAGTGTATGCAAAATTTCAGCTCAATCAGTTGAAGATTTCTGCTTCAAAATTGAGTCGCAAGATTTGAGCCGAACATACATAGTTACATACATTGCAAGTAAATAATAAAATAAAAATAAAAACTTGTAAAAAACGGAATCCTTATAGGATTACTTTGTTGTCCGTCTGTCTGTCACCAAGCTGTATCTCAAGAACCGCGATACCTAGACAGTTGAAATTTTCACAATTATGTATTTCTATTGCCACTATAACAACAAATACTAAAAACCAAATAAAACAAATATTTAAGGACTCTCATACAACAAACGCCATTTTTTGCCTATTTTTATGTTTTTCGATTGTTTACCTAATCAATGGTCCGAAACCCGTTGTGCGCGAGTCCGACTCGCACTTGGCCGGTTTTTTATTTATTTTTGACTGACATTTGACGACTATCTTAATAGTCTGATATGGTAAGCTTGCATTAAGAACACATTCATTGTACGTAAATCATACGTTTTGAAATGGGCAATTATCCAATGACTTATCTCTAGAGTGGAGCTGCCTTCTTTCTCCACTATAGAGCGGGAAAATTGTCATGTCAGACTTTTACTGACTAAAACCTCATCAGTACCCCTCGCGTGGAACACTACGCGCTGTTGATGACTTGGGCACGGTTACCGGACGGCTGGAAGGTGATGTAGGGCTGTATGGATAGATCCGTGGCTGGTACTGTGGCGTGAGGATGTCCATCATCAGCAATATCATGCGTACGGCTGTTTCCTTCGCTAGCATCTCTACTTTGCATAAGGATGCACCTGCTTTTCCCTTTTACTCTGCACTATGGCGTGAAGCAAGGCCTAGCGTGAGAGATCTTCGCCACCGATAGCCTCCGCGAGGACACGGCGGTGCTCCACCAATGTGGGGCATACCTCCATTGTAACCTCCGGGTGGTTATATTATACCCGGGTATTCCTTCCGCCTGAATCTGGCAATAGATATCAATTCAAGATAACTGTATATTTGTATAACTTAGTCTAATTTTGAAATAAGAACGTCGATAAATTTGGGAGGGTCAACGCACTTTTCTACCGTCTTCAAATCCCTGTAGGGTTAATAACCCATAATTATTACGCCACATTGGTACTACCTTCCTAAAACTCTGATTAAAGTTAAACCAGACGTCTAACTTTAATTAAAACTAAAATAAACGCCGTGAGTTCCAACCCAGGTAGGCGTTTTACTTTGTGTAATTTATTTCAGGTTTCGTAGAGTCCTATCACAGGCACCAGTCTCTCACATAGTTAATACCGTTGTTCGTGCTCCACTGTAACCCTAGCATTAAGTAACTTGTGAGAGAAAATAAACGATTATTATTATTATTATTATTTCATCACCACTGTTTTCAAAACGGTGAAGGATAACATCATGAGGAACCGACATTTCCTAGAACCAAAAATTCGAAGACATGAACGCATATTGGGCCCATGTTTGAGTCCCGTGGGAACTTTATGAAGCTGATTATGTTTACGTTATAAAACAAAAATTTGACTTAACATTTTGTCCTTATTTAAGTTAAAACAGAAGTTTATTACTGTTTTGGATGTTTGCAAGTAAATTTCGGTTTTGTGACGGAATTTAAGTTATGTTCTCTTAAATAATTCAATCCTGTTCAGTGAGTTTTGTGCTTCTCTGAAAGGCTTGAGATTAAGTTTAGATCATATTGGTTTTGTGGGGTTTGAAATTTAAGATAGAAAATTATTTCAGTAGAGAGAGACTAAGTACTAATACAGTCTGTATTTAAATAATAAGTTCAGAAAGAAACTGGAAAAAGAAACTTTTTCTAACTGGGCTAAATTGTATTCTAAGTTAACGCGACTTCTTTTTGTTATTGATAGGCTCGCTTTTGATCTCTTTCTCACCTGCCAACTGTGGCCGACGATGGAACACGCTTGCCTAGAAGTAACCTATTCACTTTTGACTTAAAGACCCTTAAGTTGTAGCTATCAGGTAACACGGACTCCTACATGGAATTTCACTCCTTAGCTGTAAGCATATTATTCATAGAAGCAAAGATTCGGCTGCTAAAAGTTCGGAATCACTTATCATCAGGTGAGTTAGTGGCCAAGCAAAACCACCTCGCGCACTGAGGGTTCCGTACAAAATCACCTACAAAAAAAAACAATTCCTGAATCGAGTTTCGAAGATTTATACGAATCGCTTACGCGATTATGCGATTTACGCGAATTTTTTTTTTTTGACATATTGTCAGTTTTCAGATTTTTTCCCATTATGTGTGCTATAAGACCTTGCTTCATGCTAAATTCAAGGTTCTAGATCAACGGGATTACCTTTCTTCTTCTCATCGAATCGATGATAAACTCGTTAATTTATTGGGGCCCAGTAGGCTGCTACGTTAACTGCAGCATCGGTGGCACTCATTAAATCCTCCATAGAGCAGGTGTATGGGCATTTGGGGCACTCTAACATGTGGCTCATATTTTGAACAGGAGCACCGCAGTCAAACTGATTATCCGACGGGTCTATAAAACCCCATTTCGTTGTGTTTCAAGCGGCCTACCTAGGTGTGCAACCAATTTAGTGTTTTCCATATAGACCACTGCAATTCACGTCCAGGCGGGAGATTTTCTTGAGGTTGCAAAAAGTCGAAGCAGGTGATGTAGATGGAGTACCCTGTGAATTTTGATTTCCTTGAGAGTGTCGAAATATACGTTTTTTGTTTTGTACGACCGTATTTTTTTCCGTTTTTTTTTTAACATCGAAATTTGATTTTTTCACAGCTTCAAAGAACCACAGACTTGAATGTACGGTTTGAATTTCAATTCGATACCTCCACGGTCTTGAGATAAAGGATCTTGACAAACAGATAGACAGGCAGACGGACAACAAAGTTTATCCCATAAGAATTCCGTTTCGTTTTCAGGTACAGAACCTTAAAAAACGTCTGTGTACAATTAATTTTTTGGTTAAAATTAAAAGAACACGGACAAAGTCGCTACCAGAAGTTAGTTAATAATACACTCCAAAAACTTCACAAACATTTAACACAAGCTTCGGAATTCCACTCGAAGAGTTTCAAACAAAGTTTCTACACACTTTATCATCATAATTATATCTTTTATCAAACATAATCAAGTCATATATCTTTTAAAACGGACCTTAATAGCCTTTATTAGTTCTAGTTTGAACAATGTTTGTTTAATTTATGACTAATTAGAAACTTGTTAATTTAACTTCGTTAATAAATTCTAATGCTTTTTGAAAGAGGTCGTGGTATTAGTCTGTTATTAGGGTTTCGTACTCCAAGGGTAAAAACGGGCCGCAGGCTTGCGGACGGTGAGCAATGGGTAGCTCCGGACCCAGCCAAAGCCGTCGGCGGCGCGTAATGATCTACGCGCCTCTAAAGGAGATGTCAGCAAACCGTGGGGTACCCAATGGGGTTGAAGCCTACTGATGCCTAAGGTTGTGCGAACGTGAACCCCGGGGCCCTGAAACGAAGGCAAACAAGGAACATGAGTGGGTTTTTAATCAGTAAAAATCTGACACACCTTGCTCCGTTTAAAGGCATCAAAATCAATAACAAACTCATTTATTTCAAATAGACCATTTACAGGCACTTTCGAATAGTCAAAAAGTCAAAATGTCTGTCAGTAAAAAAAAACAGTGAAACTTAATTGCACGTTATTTTGTGTTTCGATATATGAGGATCTGATAGACGGACTGATAGAGTTGTATTTTAATTACTTCATCTCCATAAAGCCATATTTATTACGCTGCTAATGAGACTATACACCCCTAGTTTTTAATTAGTACACAAAAAAATTGGGCTCAATCAGTACCTATTACTGATCATATTTGTGTAGTCAAAAGGAAAAAAAACGAAATCCCAAAATTGTCCACGAAAATTTGAATTTACCATTCATAATCGAATCATCATACATGACAACTACTACTAGAAAATACTAAGCGCGGTGTTTTTCCGTTTTTATTGACATTTTTTCATTCATAAACAATAACCTGTACACTGTTTTCATTAATTGAGTGTGATTTTGGGACATAAACAAACGCTCATAACTTTGCTGTTTATGAATATTATTTATTGAGACTTGACTTAAATCATAACAAGACCTTTTCTAATAAGCTCTTTAAGTATTTGCACTAATTAAAAAATAGTGGTGTATACTCGTATAACATGAGCAAACAAATAATATGAAAAAAGCGACCTTTTCATTTATAGTTAAAAGTTATTTTAGTTATCCTATGTATTCGTTTTCCGAGAAATAATTTACTTTGATGTTTTTTATCGCCTTTTCTCCCGCTTTGTTAAAAAGTTCTGAACAAGATCGTCTGATAACATTTTTAGTTTATAAAAATATACAAAAAAATTGTACACTGGCGGACATTTAAAAACGCACAGTTTATTTGATTATTATACAAGCTTATTATATATGCGAAACCCGAAACACGGGTCTAGTATTTTTATGTAAAGAATCTATGTACAAAATTTCATAACTGTATCATGAAAAATCACAAACTAACTTATGTACTCGTAAATAGCTTAATTCTCTAATCGAATTTCAAAATTTTTTCCGAATCGAAAAGACTATTTTCTTAGTGACATAATTAAAAATTTCCAGTTTTCAGATTTATTCTTATACAAGTGCTTTATGACCTTGCTTCATGCCAAATTTCAGAGTTCTAGGTCAACGGGAAATACCCCATGAATTGAAATTGAAATTAAAACCGTATAGAAGATTGATTTTTTCACAGCTTCAAGTCTGCAGACCTGAGTACATGGTTTTAATTTCAACTCGATACCTCTATGCGTTCCCGAGGATCTTGACAGACTGACAGACAGTTAGATGGACAACAAAGTGATTCTATAAGGATTTCGTTTTTATCTTTATATGTACGGAACCCTAAAAAGCCACTAAAATATGCAAAATAACTTTAATTTTGGAAGTCGGTGTTAAATAACGAAGAAAGAAGAATTTTTACCCGGCTGCGCCAGAAGAAGGGTTATGTTTTTCGAGAGTATGTTTAGCACGCTCTGCAGCCTGAACTGGATGGCTCGATGGATTTTAGTTTGAGAGGTGTCGTTAGATTTGTATTTAATGTGAAAGTGACACTGGGTATATCAAAATAAAAAAAAAAGAAAATGGCGGATTTTTGGCACCAAATTCAAATGTTTGGCACGCTCTGCGGCCTGAACGGCTCGATGGATTTTAGTTTGCGAGGTGTCGTTAGATTTGTAATTACTGTAAAAGTGATATCGTAATAAAATAATATGTACAAAAAAAAAATAAAAAACGGTAATTTAAAAAATTAAAAATCCCGACTGCTTTGCTTCATGAAAAAGCCCTAAAACAAGAAAGTCGTAGTACCCGATTGCACTTAACTATATAATATTTTAAATACAAGATAAATTATAGCAGTCGGGACCCATTTTAGAAAGTCAACCGTCTAGTCTCCGTTTTTAGAATGGGTCCCGACTGCTACAATTTATTTTGTATTTAAAATATTATATAGGTCAGTGCAATCGGGTACAACGACTTTCTTGTTTTAGGACTTTTTCATGAATACTCAGAAAAGCAGTCGGTTTTTTTAGTTTTTTATATTACCGTTTTATGTACTTAGCGTGTTGCACGAACGCTAACAGAAAAAATATTTGTTTAAACCTACTGGTGATAAATATATATCACTTGGGCCATTTGATGAGCCTAAAAGCTTCAGTGCTTATATTGAAACGTATAACTTTTAAAACTTCAAGAAAAAACTAATTTGTGAAACAAAAAGTGAGATAAAAGTTGAGACGTAATTATTACTCCAGCTTGCGTTCATTTAGCTCAGCAATTAGCATTTGCTAAGTGAAAATGGCGCTACTGGGTTGACTCTTGTTGCTGTGGAAAATCCAAATTAAATGTTTTAATGCAAGTCCTTTCTGTTTTGTTTTTTTTTTTGTCTATGGCTATCGTTTAACATCTTAGACACAGTGATTATACAAGGTTATTTTCATAGAGTCCACGTTAAACAATTTATATTCTTTGACCAATTCCAAAATTTGAAAAAAGTCATCTAAATTGGAAAAAATACCTGCATTTGTTTTCTTCTATTTGTTTTGGAGTACTAAAAATCTGTGCGAAGGATTGCAAAGAAAAGATTTTTTGAATATTATATTTATATTTTATATATGAGAAATTATCTTTTTTTTTCTCGCTCTGGGTAGACCGAGAGGGTTCGAAACTTTTACTGACTAAAGCTCACCTGTGTTAAAAAAATAGTCATAAAAATTTAAGTTAAGTAACTCTTATTTTTAGTTCCCTTTCTCAACTGGTAACGGCCCAGGGAACCCAGATGGGGCCTCTACAAGTACACAGGTATTCAAAGCACATGAGACGCTACTGAGAACCTAAGTGCTTGTTTACGGAGACGCGGCGCGTTGTGCGGTCCGTCGTACATTGCCATATGTTTGTGTTTACGCGAGCGATGACACGGCCCACTGCTGCAATGTATGACGAACGCCCAACGCGCCGCGCCTCCGTAAATACGGCCTAAGGTTTCATCCACGAGAAAATAAATTATATCAGATAGCTCTGGAATCTTAGTCTATAAAGTAACATTTATTGGTGTTTTTTTTTATTAAATCTTTAAAAAAAATTGAATTCATTCGTTACAAAAAAAAAACATAAATCTTTTCTTTTTATAATATAAGTACACACCAGAAAAAACATCCAAAATAAACAGATATAATTTTTGTTCTTAACTTGTCCGAAAGTGTACGTTTACAAGTATCAATCCACTTAAAGCGAAGAGCCTATTTTTATCCCCTCCCCCTGTAGCTTTGAGCCTTTTCTCGTTACAAATATTAGTACGAAAAAAAAATTGGGTTTTCTACCTCATGATTGGAAAAACGAAACCTTTTTAACGAAGCGATATTTGTGACTCCAATTTAGGGCTTCGTTGGTTGACAGTGGTCGAAAATCTATATATGTATAAAAGCGAAATACCACTCACTCATTAATCACGAAATCTCAAAAACTATTAGACCTACAAACTTAAAATCTGGCAGGAAGGCTCCTTATAGGGTGTAGACATCCGGTTACAACGGATTTTACGAAACTCCACCCGAAAAGGGGTAAACCTACTTTCATGCGGGCGAAGCCGTTGGCAAAAGCTATTATGGAATACGAGTGAGCGGAAGTTGAGGGATTACCTAAGATGAGGGTATAGTGTTGCAAGAGTGCCTTTTTTGGAGGTATAGGATAGTCACTCCCCAATAACTACGGGGCCTGGCCCGTAGGCGACGGGCCAGGCACCAACTGACAGATAAAAACCGCACCAGCAGCCCCTGACGCAAGTGGCTACCTGGGTGGTTTTTGTCATTAAGAGTCGGACAGAGTAGATTATATCCCAAGGGTAGATTATATATTATTGTCTCATGGATTTTTCATGAGGACATTCACCGCAAAAAAGGAGCTACTGCAATATCTTTCCCACATGGAGCAAATATTTGAAAGGTCTACAGATTTTTTATATTAAATTCTTTTTAGTCTGGATGTCTTGTTTATAATTTACATGTTTGTGATACAGGAGTTACTTCTAGTGTGTGGAAAAGTAAAAAAAAAAAATAATAAAAATGTTCCTAGTAGGATATTTTAGTTGCTAGGTTTGATAATAAGGATTTGAGATTTTTAGGGCCGTGCCTCAGTAGGACGCCATGGTGGCGTAGCCAGACGCCAATAAAAAGTATGAATTGGCTGCGTGGTCAACAGTCGCCAGTTGAGGCACACACCATAGAGCTGCATACATTTCCTTGGTTGCGCGAACTGGCTGCGCCGCCATGGCGTCCCGGTGAGGCACGGGCCTTAGAGCCAAATTCACCAATAAACTAATCGCGATTCGTTCAATCAAAACGCGGTTTGAATGACTAATCGAGATTATAGCTTCATTTTGCGTTTCACCGCGATGAATTGAACCTAGTTTAAGCTAAACTCAGTTTCAATTCTTTTGTTGTCGCCCATGTTTACGACACGGGTTTTCAAACTAGATTACGCTGAGCTCAGTTTAGTTGAACTAAATTTTTATATTGAATGATGAAATCAACCCTAAGTCGTCCATATTGTCCTAAAAAAAATCTTTAATATCAGTACTGCTTCCCACTTTTATAAGTTTGTTGATAAATCTTTTGTTTTTGTCACCAGAATACCCTGGCTATCCTCGACAAACTGGACATTGACAGTGAGAAGCCCTCGGAAGAGGAAATTGCGAGGTTGTTCGGTTATGAAGAGGCATACCTGGCAGGAGATGTGGGCATTTGGCAGAGGATCAAACCTAAGGTCTGGGCATTATTCGATGAGCCGTCCAGTTCACCGGCTGCCAAGGTAAGAATCAAAATGTTAATAGTTTTTAAAGTAGTTGTAGCGCTATTAAGCCATGCGTTCGTGTGGTGTTTTGTTAAACATAGACACCAAACAATGGCTCGATTAAAGTTTTGTAAACTTCACAGTAAATATAAGATTATGAGTAAAACATAAATTGTGAAGTGTTTAGTTCGTATACGCCACAATATTTTATACTTAGATTATTTTAGGAAAGCATTAATTAAAGTTTAATTAGCGTTCATGAACAACTAAGCTTGTTTAGCATTATGTCTTTTCATTAGATCGACGTAGTTCTAGAAGCGTTGTCTGCATCTGTGCTTTTAATTACAAATGCTTAAAATCTCTATTTACCTACCACCGTTATTCTAAAACCGCTTGTTTTCTCTCAAATTAGCAGTAGGTACACCACTGTATCCAGCTAAACCGGATAAGAACTTCATTTTAATTGGGAAAATATAAAGTAGCCGATGGTTGTTTTTTATGGTAGGTAAAATCATCCAATGACAAATCCCACCCTTGAGCGGGGCGGGATATAGTGTCAGACTCTTACTGACTAAAAACCTACCCTGTTCCTTCATTGCCTTTGTTCCAGGGCCCCGGAGTTCACTTTCGCTTAACCCTAGGTAATGCCTCTATTCTCAGCTACCACTCAAAAACATACAAGTATCGAGTATTTAAAAAAATCATCACCCTAGGTAAACACCACCGTAGGCGCGGGTAGCTCGCTGTCCGACTGTCCGGTAACCGTACAGACCGAGCCCAAGTCATCGGCGACGCGCACTGTTCCCGCGCGCCACAGGGAGTCGTCAGTAAACTGTAGGGGCCCAGCAGGGTCGAAGACTACTGAGACCATGGATAATGTGAAAGTGCACAACAGGAAGAAAGAGCACGCTCTGAAACCAAGGCAACGAAGGAACGGGATGGGTTTTTTAATCAGTAAAAGTCTGACACTATCTCCTGCTGAAGATGTCATCAAATGATTTTTACCCACCAGAAAAAAAAACATACACAAAAAACGTTTTGAAAAGAAGTGGAATTTCTTCCTCTTTCTTAGATTGTGACTGCGACGGGAATTAGAAAATTTCTACAGGAGTATAGGATCACGACCCTCAGCATTGAGGAATACGACGCAAGGAGGGAGGGAAGGGTACCACTTAGTTAGTAGTTGCACGACTAGTTTATTAACTTACTACTAACAGCGTGAAGTGTAAAAATATAACATAGCCCGTGCCTACCGTGATCCAGAGTCCATGAGCTCAACGCGATCCAATGGACGACCTTAATGAAATGTAGTCATGAGAATAAGCGGCCGATAGAAACTTGAATGTTCGTTGCAAAGTTTCTTTCAAAAAATCATACGGCTCAATTAGAATATTAAAGCTTTGCTTGAGAAACGTGACATGTTATTGCACCGATGATCATCGTAATGGGGACATGCAAGGCATGTCCTTACACTGAAGTATTGAACATGAAACACTATCGATTTATAAAGATAGAAATGAAAAATAAAGTACTTTTTTTTCAATTTCGAATTATTCACGCATGTACGAAATTAATTTCTTTAAGTAAACGTCAGCTGAGTGAAGCCAATGAACTGTAGGTAGTTAGTACGCAACGACCGACAGCTTCCTACAAGGCCATTCAAAAATTCAAATCAAACGCTATCTCTAGGACACCTCAAAACGTATAACAAAACTAGTAAAAAAAAAAAAACTGCAGCCTTTCAATGGCAAAAAAGCCTTTTTTATCGAACAATTTCATTTTTCTCGTAGATGCCGCCTTCATCAGATTTTATAAGTTTTAAAAGTAACTTGAGCAGGAAAGTGTCGAGCTCCATTCACTGTTACAATAATTCAACGAGTTTCGAAACTTCGACTCTGATAAGGAAAAGTGTGAAGTTTTAAATTGACAGCCAGGTATTTTGAGAATGTTGAGTTATCATTTTTCACATTTTTATTTTCAGTGTTTTTGTATTGAGCATTTTATTGAGCGTAACTACGTCACAGAAAATGCAACGTTGAAAGACCTGTGGGGCTATTCTGTAAGAAAACGCAGCGCTGCCGCAACGACGAACATACAAATAGGATACATTGAATTAACAATCCAATGTATAGGTGCATTAGGTAGAGAATAGCACCATAGGCTTAAAGTAAATCGGTGACCTGTCCAGAGCCACGGGAATGAGAGACGTACAGGATCGGGTACTGAGGCGATGCCTGGGGGAAACCTATATCCAACAGTAGGCTTCTTTTTAGTTAAAATGGTGATGGTGGTTTGTTAATGATGGGTGAGAGCGGCCAACCCGGAGTATGTTTTCATACAACCGCTCTTACGTGATTGTGATATTATTACACATATTTCTTCAGATTTTTGGATACACAGATCAAAACCTTTGCTTCTATAGAAATCAAAAAATGTTGTGTAAAACTAATCCAGTAAAGACCTCTGAAAATCTGCTATTTTACGTAAACTTTGGTTCTCCATATTAAAAATATCAAAAAGTACTTCTATAGAAGCTTTGCATATATTTAATCGAGATTCTAAATGATGAAAATTTTTCTCAAAATCTTTTAAGGGTTTTAAAAAAACACGTTTTTCCTGTAACGAGTTTTGTGAAATATTCGAGTAAATCACGGAACCACCGAATGCCAACAGAGTTTTCAAGCGTTATCTCTCTTTTTCGCGTTGCCTCTCCATTAAACATCACGTTAGGTTGCTTAATATGAATCAACCAGCTTTTAAGCCGTGCTCGACGTTGATGATACACGAGTAGGGACGAGCCACCTTAACGCTGCAATTATGTAGTGTAGACGCTTAGCCGTGATGGTACAAGAAAACGACTCGTCAATGCGGTGTTGCTGCGTTTAAGCAGCGTCTACGTTGCGTAAAAAAGACACACTACACGGTTATCGTGTCACTTCAACATTCGGAGGAAGACAATGATTTTCCTAAAAATCATTTTCTCCGAAAAAGGACGTCTATTTTTTAATTTTCCTGAAGCATAAAAGAACTGCGAAGAATCAAACGATCTCATAAATAGGCTTCTATTATTAAAATAATCGAAAACCAATAAATATATTATGAAAGAAAATTGCTCAACAAAGACTTGTGAACTTATAACAAAGGGATAATTAATATTCCAATTTTCATTTAGTAGGTACTTCCACTAGACAAATGGAGAGGGAGGCAAAATAAAAGATGGATGATTGTGAGGAGTGATATGAAAGAAAAGGGAGTTAGTGATAGCGTGATGCTTAACAGGACACGCTGGCTCGTTGTTCACTGTTCGCTTTGGATATACTGCGGGTGTCGTGCGCCTGTGCCATACAGTGTCTATTCTATATCACAAACTCAATAAGAAATTGAAATTTTACTCGGTCTCAGCATCATTTCTTAAAAAAACATTAACAAACTTTCTTTTAACTAGTAACTATTTTGATACCGAACGCCTTCTTTTTTCCGAATATACCCCCCTCCCCCCTAATTTTCTTTCACCAAAATAAAACACTACATATCACACACTATCATCTATCAGATTACACAAATATAATTTATAATAAATTAACCAATTAATTAATGATCAAATTGTAATTTCTAATCTAGGCAATTTGAAATCAAGGCTTATGTTAACCTAACTTTAACAAACGTTTGTTCTACCTGCAATGTATTAATATACTTTTACTATTATGTATGGGCTTGTACCACTGCCCTTAATACAAGTTATTTTTATAACTTAGTAAGGGTGCTGGTTGCAACACCAATCTGTTTTTGTTATTTTTATCTGTAACCTACAGACAAATAATTTTATGAATGTTAACATTGAAATTTTATTGGTTAAATAAATAAATTAAATTAATTTAATTCGTTGCCCCTCCGTCACGTGTTCTAACGGGTCAATGTGCCCCTACAGCCCAGGCGCTCAATGTGCTGAACGCCTTGATTGCTCAGCAACCGAAAATCGACATATTTTTATGTAATTGTAGAGCCATGATCGATGCTTGTATTTTTTTTAGTTTGTTTTCTTGCTTTACGCTTTGGTGCATATTGTAAGTATAGTGCACCATTGATTAATAAATAAACAATAGAAGAAAAAAAACGTGTTGCGCCGACCCTTACATAAAAAAACACAGGATTAGGTTGTTGTCCTAGTCCTGGGACCCCTCGAAGGCCGATTTCACATACGTTTGTACAACTTGAATGACCTTGAAAATCGTTAATTGTCTTGCTGTACACACAAATAGACGAAATTACTTTTTTTTTAATTTTTGTTTCTATATCTTTATTTTCCCTGAAAAAAACCCAAAAAAGTTTTTTTTATTATTCTTTTTTTTTTCTAAAAAGGCAATGTTGTAATAATAATACCCTCTTGCGAGCGAGGGCTTAAGCTATAATTAGTTATTATGATAATAATAACTAATTAAAGCTTCCACTGGCTTTTATTGGTAAACAGTAATTATTACGGTTTACGAGGATATTCGACTAGTTTTTTATGTGAACAAAGATTGAACCTAATGGTCAGGTGGATTTTTGATGGCTTTTTTCTGTATTTCAAAGTTTGACAGTTCCAATATTGTTTTAATTTACTGATAGTTGTTCCGGGTTTGCGTATCATTCGTATGCGAGCTTATATGTTTATGATTACACCCACGATAAAAGTAAATTCCGTAAAGAGTTTTGGTTCGTCTTTTTTTATTCATACTCGTTCTTTCACATTTATAATTACTTTATACTTACTTTATAATTACTATTAAAGTTTGAAACTATCTTTTAATTTTTTTTTTGACTTTCCCCTTTAATTAAGATCAAGATCTTTGATTAGTAATTAAATACTAACTTTAATTATTACTTATCATAAAGATAATAAAGTAAGATTTAGATTACAGTCTCTATTTCAAAACAAGACATCAAATAGAATCGAAATTAACTAGCTTTTGATCTGAAACTGATCTGTGTTCAGTTAATTGCTGTTATTCTCTAACCCTAGCAAATTTTACTCAATTTATTTCTATTCAGAGCCAGAGCTCTTTGCTTGAGTTAGGGTTGGCTACATTTTTTTAGTAACGAAACTTGAATATAGTTTGTTTAGAATCAGTAACTGAATCGATTCCAATCATTTTTACACCATGTTATATTTTTTACCAAAAATCTAACACTTACTACTGACCACTGGCAGGTCATAGCGGGCATGAAGCGCATCGATCAGGCACTTCCCGTTTTCCATTGCGTAAGAATTAGCCCATCCGGCCTCTTTCTAGTGGATCTGCTAAGATCTGAAGGCTTAAGGAAAAGAGAGAGAGAAAAAATAAGAAAACAAAACAAAAACTTAAACGACTAACTATTTTATGTCTGCACAAGAACCAAGGCTAATATCAGCTGTATGGTTCAATCAAAGCCTAGTCAGGGTCGCTGGAGTCCAATGGATGCAAGACGCACAGGGCCAGTCATTGTGGCGACGCTTAGGGGAGGCCTAAGTCCAACCGTGGACGTCATTCGGCTGAAATGAATGATAGGTTGTAAGAGTTAGATAGGCAGTCTCTCTATATACAATACTGATTTTCATCTGCATCTGATAAGACTGCTAGCTGACCCCAAAACAGTTTAGAAAAGTTTAGGCTGGTTGAAATGCCATTATGCTTAATTATATGGGAAAACACAGAGAAACAGAAAAAACTGAGTAACGTAAACAACTCGCTGACTAAAATAATTCAGTGATATTATCATAATATAATCACTGAGTCGTTTATAAAGAAACAAGTATTTTGTTTACGATTTAGTTGCATAATTATAAAACCAAAAAGTTGTTCGTATTTAAAAATCCTAGTCATAAAAATAAAATCGCAGTTTAATAAATAAATTAATAAAAAGAAAGAAAAACTTTAAGGGCCGAAACACCTAACCGCGTTGCGGCGCCGCGCTGCACCGCTAAAATTGGCAGTGCTGCGGAGGGCAACGCAGAATTTTGCGGTGTGCACGGCAACGCCAATATCATTTTTTATTAATTGATATAACCAGTATCTTCTTTGTCATTTATTTAAAATAGAGTACCTCTTAATAACAAAATTATAAGCATAAGTTTATTACGATCCATGGCAGAGAAACGTCTATCCACACTCAAAAATCTCGAGAAACTGGTTATCCCAGGATACGACAATAAACGCTGAAAGTTGCGTTGCGGTGGCGCAAAAGAGAGCGGCGGGTGGTACTGCCGATTTTAGCGGCGCGGCGTCGCAACGCGGTTATGTATTTCGGCCCTGACGGTCAATGCCTTTAATTATTCTTTTAGATGTCGGTAAGATATGAAATATCTATATTAGTATACGCACGTGCATATAAATAAGGAAGTCGAGAGCACTGACGTAGTGGGAGTATCACGGCATGACAGATGCTGTCATCAAATGAGTCAAATGTCGTGACGGCGAACGGCATTGCCGTCACGACATTTGACTCATTTTAACTTCCAAAGAGCGCGTCATAGATGTTTACATAAAAAAGAAACAAAAAATTATATATTTTCTTAGTAATTTTTTTTTACAATTTTGACCGTCTTTGCTTGTTTCACGCTGCGCTGCGGATTTTAGATGGACAAGAGAATCAAGGTGCTTACTAGTTCTTTTAGCTACGTAGATTGCTTAGATAACTTACAGTTTAAACTGCACTTTTCTTGTTTGCCTTTTTAAAAAGATTTTGTAACGAAACACACTGTAGTTTTTTTTTTTTTTTGTAGAGATTAGAAATAGCAAGCACTTTTAAAATGATTGCTTTAGTTCAAAAGTGTTCACAAAAATGGCAGGCGTGTTTCAATAGCAAAATAGAAAAAAAAATATGTTTATTTTGTTTCGTTTGAGTCGAGTGGCAACCCTATTTTCAACTTCGCTTTATTTTACGAAAATTGGTTTTAAATATAATTTATCGGTTTTAATAAATTCTAAGTGACATTGTTCGTAGTAAAAACATTATAAAAGTTAAAATTTTATGGTGTGGACTGTATTTTGGATCTGGCATATTTTTTTATATGAGAGATCTCCGTGGGCTTTGCGTACAACGCAAACGCAGTTGCTCATTGCGCTGCCAGAGAGAACCATTACCAGATTTCCAGTGAGTAAAAATTTGGTAATTGCTCTCGCTCCACCCAGAGCGGGGGAAGTTATTTGGTCCTCCTCCTTGCGTCATTTATCCTCAATGCTGAGGAGGTTCATGGCCTCAACGAATAACTTTTTAGTAGACTTTATTTCACCAAATTGTACTGTCTTTGGCGATGTGGATGGCGTCGCAGACTGTGGTCTCCAGTGAAGCACAGATTTGCAAGCACAAATGAGTGCCTTTGATAAATTTAGTGATGAGAAGATAGTGAGGGAAAACTAATACGCAAATAAAAATATAAAATTGAAAAGAAAAAACTAGGCCAGACGAATGAGACACCCTCTCGGTTTCAAAGAATCACCCATGTATCTGATTCTTGCTACATTTGATGCACTCAGACTTAAAAAAAGTATAGATGACTGTAGGTACTGTTCTATGCGTAATATCCATAATTAACCAAGGAAGTGTTAAAGTAGAAAATTATCGTAAGGGAATGTAGTAGTGGTAGTTGGCTATGTTCCACTGCTGGGCGAAGGCTTCCCTCTCCTTTTTCCACACTCCTATGCCTTGTGTTAAATGGGACCCATTAAATGGCTCTTTTTGACCATGATGTGAAAGTACTATCGGAATAAAATGTAATCTTTAAGCTGTATGAGTGGGACATGGATGATTTATTTAATTTAAATCCATTCAACCTTGTAAGGCCAACGGTGCGTTAAGCGTGTGCCCGCGCGACGCCCGCGCCGTCACCCGTCGCGTGTTGTCTCGCGTGTGTCGTTTGCGACAATCCCCGTAGCGGAAACTGAACCGGATTATTACCTGTGCAGTGTTGTTAGTTCAACATTAACAGTTTGCATATAGTAATGTCGATGAAGAACTTTAATGTATTATTACGCAGCAAAAGGGGCACAGGGTGCGGCTGCCCGCGGCGTGTGCCCGCGCGTTGAGAACGGATGGAGCACTTTTATATGGGACCGTACATGCGCCCGCATGACGCAGCGTTGGCCCTTAATCGTGAAAAAAGCCATAAATTTATTAACTTTCACCTTTATAATATTAGTCTGATTTTCCATAATAGTGTGATATTCCTTTATAAATATCATAACTTCTAATGGAAGTGTTATTTCTAAATAATTTCTAAACACTATTTTGCTTTCAATTCAGTGAGTCGAGTAATTAATTAGTCGCCATTTTGTGCTGAGCTGAGAGCTGGCAGTAATAAATAATATTATCAAAGGTCGTTCACAATTAGTTTTCATTTGTAAACTTCATTTGCAGGTACCTACTCTTTGTGTTTATATACTATGACAGTTCGTTTTTAAAGAGT
Source organism: Leucania comma (assembly GCA_958295575.1). Classification (NCBI taxonomy): domain Eukaryota; kingdom Metazoa; phylum Arthropoda; class Insecta; order Lepidoptera; family Noctuidae; genus Leucania; species Leucania comma. The sequence continues at coordinate 2,551,012 of OY282479.1, read as the reverse complement.
TATTTTTTTTTAAATTTATATTTATGGAAAGCTGTTAAAATTTTACACATTTGAGAAATAATTTAAACATTAGTTTATTTGAAACAATCTGTTTGCGAGTGTTTTAATTAATGGATTAAATTTATTTTAATTTTATACAATTATTTAGTAAAGCTATATATATAAATATATATATATATATATATATATATATAGCCTCTCCTAGAGAGGAGGCCTGAGTCCCAGCAGTGGGAACATTAAAAGGCTGATGATGATGATGAAAGCTATATAATGTTTTATTTCAATAAAATTACGTTTTCTGAATTAACACCTTTTTACCCGACTGCGCCAGAAGGAGGGTTATGTTTTTCGAGAGTATGTATGTATGTATGTATGTATGTATGTATAATTGTTTGGCACGCTCTGCAGCCTGAACGGCTTGATGGATTTTAGCTTGAGAGGTGTCGTTAGATTCGTATTTACTGTGAGAGTGACACTGGGTATATCAAAATAAAAAAAAAAACAAAATGGCGGATTTTTAGCGCCAAATTCAAATGTTTGGCGCGCTCTGCGACCTGAACGGCTCGATGGATTTTAGTTTGAGAGGTGTTTTTAGATTCGTAATTATTTTGAAAGTGATATCGTAATAAAATAAAACTAAAAAAAAAAAACAACAAAAAACGGTAATTTAAAAAACTAAAAAACCCGACTGCTTTTCTGAGCATTCATGAAAAAGCCCTAAAACAAGAAAGTCGTTTTACCCGATTGCACTTATCTATATAATATTTTAAATACTGGCAGTCGGGACCCATTCTAGAAAGTCAGCCGTCTAGTCAATAGATTGTAGTCATCTGCAATGTAATATAGGTATGTGCTCTCAATTCTAGAATGGGTCCCGACTGCCAGTATTTAAAATATTACTATATAGATAAGTGTAATCGGGTACAACGACTTTCTTGTTTTAGGGCTTTTTCATGAATGCTCAGAAAAGCAGTCGGGTTTTTTAGTTTTTTAAATTACCGTTTTTTTACAAGCTTTTATTTAGTTTCACCTGACCGATTTTTGTCTGTGATCAAATCTTGTAAATTAAATTTGATCCACTTCCCGGTTACCGATTGAGCTGAAATTTTGCATGCATGTGTAAATCGCGTGACAATGCAACATTATGATGACATGGAGCTGATCTGATGATGGAGCTGGAAGATGGCCATAGGAACTCAGTCGTAAACGACACAATCCCTTCGAGTTTGGGTTCGTTTGATTTGTATTGAAGAGTATTTAGGTGCTAGGTAGTAACCAGGGTCTGATGATGGATTTGGAAGATGGCCATAAAAACTCGGTAATAAGCGCAATGAGATAATCACATCGTGTTTGAACTTTTTGGAGTGGTCTTGATGAGTATTAATTATATAAGTATATACCGCGCTATAAAAGCTTGCTATGAAAAAAATATTTTCATTGAAAACTAGTTTTATTTCTGAAGTTTTGAAACTTAAATGTTCATTACTGAAACTAAAACTTGGTGAATAAAGAAAATGATAATTATTTTTGGAAATTACTGTACTGATCTAAGATATAGGATAGAACCACAGTTTTAATGTCTAAACTTAAAATAAAATTCTGTCTACTATAAGTATTATTGGTTAATTTATAAGGCGCAAAGTGTGTGATGTGCATTCAGATAGGTTACGATTAAAGGGAATTCTCAAAGATAGTGCACGAAATTCAAATTTTCTTAAGTGTTGCAGGTCAAATTATTTTTGCATTGCATTGCATCAGCCTTTTAATGTTCCCACTGCTGGGATTCAGGCCTCCTCTCTAGGAGAGGGAATGGGCCGTAATCCACCACGCGGGCCCTGTGCGGGTTGGTGGATGTCACATGTCTGCGAATTTTTGGTTCAAAGACATGCCGGTTTCCTCACGATATTTTCCTTCACCGTTTGGAGAGCAGTGGTGATGAAATAAATTACACAAAGTAATGCGCCTGGCTGGGTTTGAACCCGTGACCTACAACTCGTTAGTCGGAACCGTTACCACTCGGTCACCAATCACACATAAAGTTGAGTTTGACTTGTAAAATACAAAAAAAAAACTTAAGAAAATTTGAATTTCGTGGGCTAGAGCATTCGCCTTAGACAAACAAAAATAGGCCCCAGTTATATTATGCTACGTTAGTTTATGCTACGGCTTAAGCATAAATTGTAAACATGCCTGAGTGTGGTTATTTTCGCCTAATATGTCCCAAATGTGGACAAAGGCATCCCTTTCCTATTTCCACACACGTGTGTCCTCAGCCATTGCGGGCCAATCCCTCCGGTACTTGTCAAGCTTATCTTTTCACCTTCACCTTGGTCTTCATGGCGTAATGGCGTCTGGGGTCATGGGTCAGCTTCCGAAAGGAATACCCGGCCCCGGCACGATAGCCTACGAAGGAACGGGGTAGGTTTTTAGTCAGTAAGAGTCTGACACTACTTCCCGCTCCGCCCAAGGGCGGGATATGTCATAGGATGATATTACCTACCATAAAAAAAATCTTCACCTTGGTCTGCTGCGATGTCAACGCATCACCTTGTGTTTAATGGGACCCAGGTGGCTCTTCCAGTCCACAGCTCATCTAAAAAGCGGCAGATATGTCAAACCGCTTTAGAGTAGCAGCTTTTATTCTTTATTTTTAAGCCAGCCAATAACTCAATCAAATAAATCCCTACTTAGCACAGAAACAAAAGGAACTGTTTCTAAATATTCTGGTCCTAACAAAAACATGCTGACACAAATGACGTAGCATCCCAAGCAATGTAGATGTCTGCTAAAGCACCAACGATTAATCATGAGCTCTTGTTTCTGTCGAGGGGAACTGAAAACCAAGCTCTATGGGCCCTATTTATAAAATGCTCTCAACTCTAAGATCAATCTTGGGATTTATCTTAGCTTGGCTGGTTTTGAACCTGTACTGGCAATAATTTTGCATGTGTTTTATTACAAGCTTTCTATTAGCTTGCACTGTATGTAACTATGTATGTTCGGCTCAAATCTTGCAACTCAATTTTGAAGCAGATATCTTCAACCGATTGAGCTGAAATTTTACATGCATGTATAAATCGGGTGACAATGCAACATTATGATGACATGGAGCTGATCTGATGATGGAGCTGGAAGATAGCCATAGGAACTCAGCAATAAAACAATACAACCCCATCGAGTTTGGGTTCGCTTGATTAGTACTGACGAGTACTTTGATCCTGTATGATAGTCAGGGTCTGATGATGGAGCCGGAAGGTGATCATAGGAACTCCACAGTTAAACGATACAACCTCATCGAATTTGGGCTCGTTTGATTCGTATTGACGAGTACTTTCATCCTATATGATAACCAAGGTCTGATGATGGAACTGGAAGGTGGTCACAGGAACTTCGCACTTAAACGACACAACCCCATCGAATTTGGGCTCGTTTAGTTTGTATTGACGAGTACTTTCATCTTATATGGTAGCCGGGGTCTGATGATGAAGCCGGAAGGTGGTCATAGGAACTCCGCAGTTAAATGATACGGCCCCATCGTGTTTGAGCTCGATTGATTAGTATTGACGAGTACTTTGACCATGTACGGTAGCCAGGGTCTGATGATGGAGTAGAAAGGTGGTCATAGGAACTCCGCAGTTAAACGATACAACCCCATCATATTTGGGCTCGTTTAGTTTGTATTGACGAGTACTTTGATCATGTATGGTAGCCAGGGTCTGATGATGGGGTCGGAAGGTGGTCATATGAACTCCGCAGTTAAACGATACAACCCTATCGAATTTGGGCTCGTTTGATTCGTATTGACGAGTACTTTGATCCTGTATGATAGCCAGGGTCTGATGATGGAGCCGGAAGGTGATCATAGGAACTCCGCAGTTAAACGACACAACCCCATCGATCGTACTAGTTAGTTTTAATATACTCCTATAAAATAGGTACCAATTGAAAGGGCTTGCAGAGAGTAACTTTAAAAATAAAGTGACATTACTCTAAATCCAATATTTTCCTTTTTCTCAGTCATACTCTTGGTGGAGTGGTAGTGTTCGTGGATCGTCTGGTAGGTTGGTTGCGGCTTTTGCGAGACTTCTTCTTCTCTCTCTATTCATGGCACTTCGTGTACATTCAATGAGGGAACACTTTGAAGATGATTTAGTGAGGTCGGTCCATCTGGTAGGCGATTGGCCGCGAGAACGTAGGCCCTCTACTCTTCCCTGTACCACTAAAAATACCAAAGAGCTTTTATTGCCTATCATAAAAATTCACTGTTGCACAATCGAGGAAAGTTTTCATTTTAATGCAAAGCTCTTTAAGAATGGAAGCGTTAGTACGGTGAGCAGTCTGTTTTATCCTCAGTAGACGCCTCCAGCGTCACATTTCAAGAGCATCAATTTTTTTACGGTGCTTGAATCTTCTCCGCATTTCCCAGTATTTGTGATTGTGGATCCCAGTTAGATAAACTCTAGACAACTTCGCAATTGGTTATTTCATGTAAGTTAGGTTGATTGTTAGTCTTACGATCCATCACCAACATTTTTGTTTCATAAATCCAATCTGGTAGACTTCACAGGTGGACGCCTCCTTCTGCGAAGCAGTAATGCTAGCAAAGGAGGAGACCAACCGCATCAGGCAACGGCGCTCACGCCGCAGCCGCCGCCGTAATTCCGATCCCGATTTCCTGCCACCGTAGGCGCGGACTTGCGGACGGCGGGCAATGGGTAGCTCGCTGTCCGTCCGTCCGGTAACAGACCGAACCAAGCTTAAGGGCGGGGGATGTCATTGGATGATTTGATTTTACCTACCATAAAAAAAATCCTGGCAGACTTCCAAAGATAGCAGACTAAGTTTCTTATGCTTTCCTATAATATGGTTTTTTTTTTTTAACGTAGGTAAAATTATTCAATGACAAATCCCGCCCTTGGGTGGGGCGGGAAATAGTGTCAGACTTTTACTGACTAAAAACCTACCTTGCCGTTCCTTGCCTTTGTCCCGGGGCCTGTGGTGACATTCTCACATAACCTTTGGCCCCAGTAGGCTTCCTATAATATGGGTAACAAATGAAAGGACTTGCTGAGAATACAAATGTGATTTAAATAAGGCATAACTAAAAAGTAAAAAATAAATTACAAGTAAAAAAAACTTTTTAAAAACAAGCTTTCAATTAAATAGCCTAAAAAGAAGAAAATAAACTTTTCCTTTATAACTTTTACTATCAATTTATAACGGCATTACACAATTTATATGATATAAAAGCTTGTCGCGAGATTTAACTATGTCAGTTATTTAGCTGTGTAATACACAGCTAAATAACTTCATAAATTAAATAAGTTAAAAAACTTCATCTATTGATTTTAATATTTTCAAAATCTCGCGACAAGCTTTTGTATCATATAAATTGTGTAATGCCGTTATAAATTGATAGTAAAAGTTATAAAGGAAAAGTTTATTTTCTTCTTTTTAGGCTATTTAATTGAAAGCTTGTTTTAAAAAAGTTTTTTTTACTTGTAATTTTTTTTTTTATTGTTTATTGGCTCACACTTAAATACTATTTCTTTTTAGGGTTCCTTATCTCAATAGGAAAAAATGGAACCCTTATACACAGTTAAATTTTGGTCGTTTTAATCCCGTGGAGGCTCGATTCGCTGCATGAAACACTATCGATTTATAAAGATAAAATTAAATAAAATTCGAATTAATATACGCACGTGCGAAATTAATTTCTTTAAGTAAACGAGTCAATGACCTTGTAGAGAGTTTTCGGTCGTTAATTAATTTCGAACATGCGTAAATTCGAGTTTTAAAAAAGTTTACCTTAATTTTCATTTTTAGCTTTACAAATCGATAGTGTTTCATGTACCGGATCGACCCTCCGCAGGATTAAAACGACCAAAATTTAACGATGTAGAATCACATTGTTATCCGGCTGTCTTTCTGTCTGTCTGTCAAGACCCTTGAACTCGGGAACGCGTGGAAGTATCATGTAGAAATGAAAAGAAAGACCCTTGGTTGTACCATCAAGAAACGCAGACTTCGGTAGGAATCTAGCATTGTTCATATGAATTACCGTGGCCCTCGCAAATGGTATATGGAGTTACACTGTGGATTTCTGCCAGTAAAAGTCTAACAACCTCCTCCTCTCCTTTTACCCACAGCGAGAGAAATAATTTTTATGATTTTCCACCCTCAAAATAAAAATATAGGTTTTTTTTATGGTAGGTAAAATCATCCAATGACAAATCCCGCCCTTGGGCGGAGCGGGAAGCAGTGTCAGACTCTTACTGACTAAAAACCTACCCCGTTGCCTAACGTGCCGGGGCCGGGTATTCCTTTCGGAAGCTGACCCATGATGTCAGCAGGCTTCGACCCTGCCTGCCTGCAGCTAGCAGGCTGGGCCTCTACGGTTTGTTTACAGTACGCACCGTCGACGACTTGGGCTCGGTCAACCCTCAAAATAAAAATGTAGGTTGTTATTTTTAAATAGTCATGACTGAAACCAGTTCCTTCACTTAGTGTCCTTTCAGTTGCCTTTAGCTTTTTTGGACAGCATTGTGCTGCAGTGGCAGAAAAATTTAGGTAAGCTAACCTAATGGTCAATTCGATAAGAGTGGAGTTAATGACTTACTTAACAGTTAAATTTAGACTGGTTTTAATTGACGTACGAGTGATATTCAATTTAACAACGTATTACGAAATTCTCCGGCTTTAGTCATAAAACACAAATTTCGAGTTGTATCATTATTAAGTACGCATTTTTACGCGTACTACCTCAATTTAGACACAATTTCCTTAGTAACTTGGAAAAATACGCAGAAAAGGAATAATAGTAATTATAATAGGAATTCAACCAGCAAGCTGTGGTGCAGTAGTCAATTACTCAGTCCATTGGCTGGATAATTGGCGCAGAAACCAATTCAACCGAAATGATTTGTTTGAGAAGTTCATGCGCGACAAAACGAGCCAAACTGGCCAAGAGCAGGATGAAGGCTATCTCACACCTATAATACTCATATGAGTTTGTTTTGACGATTTTTTGTAATTTTTTACCACTCACCATTGTGTAAATCACCAAGAGTATATACCGAAAGTTTACCCCGCTTGTGTGGAGTACCGTCGTGTCCTCGTGGAGGCGATCAGTGGCGATGACCTCTCGCGTCCGTCCTTAATTCAGGTATTGCCTTGAGCGGAAAGAAATGGGAAGCGGTCACCTTCTGCAATACAGTGAAGCGAGTGAAAAAGGTTTTTTATCACTATTTTCCACCTCAAAAAAGGCCCTTAAAACAATTGTTTTATCAGCCCCTGAAAAGAAACACCAAAACAAATTTAGAGATCAAACTCACTTCATTTTTCACCTTTTTTTTGTGGAGGAGCTATTAAGGCAGTTGGGGTGGAAAGATATTGGATAAGGGTTAACAGAAATTTTGCTCGCTCGTTCCATTATAGATCTCTTCGTCCACTTGCCATAGTTATGTGAGATCAAGCCCAAGAGCTATCTCTTTTTTAAGTAAAAAATATTTCTCCCACTACTTTACCTACATCAATTCGATCATGTAGAAAAACAATATTTGTACGGCGTTTAGCCGCTAACGCATGATCTTGCGTCACGTAGGGGCTTAATGACAGCATCAGCGGAAAGCATTGCCGTCTGAATCCAACTGAATCTCTAGTAAAAGTACTCTTGCATAATCCAGTGGCCAGGCAAGAAATCAATTTAGCAAAAAAGAAAATACTCTCGGAAACCCGCTCTTATCCTACCGCTTACAGGCACGCAATGGATTGTTTTCCGCACTAGTGCAGAAAAAGCGCGTGCTCTCCCCCGCCAAAATTTTATTGTAATAAAATATTTTTATGGTATAAGGCTGGGTGCGCGTTGATCCCCACGAGGCGTGGGCCAACCCCCATGAGTCGTAAGTGTATTGAAAAACGTCGCTTGACAGATGTCCAAAGGTCACTGCAGCCCTCGGATCCATAATACACTCGCCTGCGGCTCGTGCAAATTCCGCCTCAGTTGCTATGACAAACTTTCTGCACTTGTATCAAAATGTAGGTACTATTGCCATCTTCTTCTTCTTATCGTATCGGTTTTCTTTTCCCTCAAAGTTTTTGGACCCAATAAGTTGCCACGTTTATAGCGGCATCAGTGACGTTTTTGAGGTCCTGCAAAGTGTAGGGGCACTTTGGGCACTCTAGCAAGTGGGCCATCGTCTGGTCAGGAGCACCACACTCGCACTGGGTGTCGGAGGGGTCTATAATCCCCCACTTTACCAGGTTGTGTATGCAGCGGCCCACTTGTGTGCGTAGTCTATTGATCGCCTCCATAAAGACCACTGCCGATCGCGTCCGAGTGGCAGATGTTCGATGAACGAAATCGGGCGCTGGTGGGTGGTACTATTTCCATCGACACATATTCAGTCAAAGAGTATCTGGATGACAAATTTTGACCAATATTTGTAAATTATATTTTTTTTTTTGACATTGTTTATTTTTATTATTTTTTTTCCTATTTTTATGTCATTTTACCAATTTTAATTGACATAATTTTATAATTTGACATGCATATACTCGTTATCTTTGAATTTTCTGTTATATCATATACTGATTTTGTATGTCTATCGGCGGGACATGGTACTATAAAATATTGAAAACACCTGTAATCACCTATGTTCACATAATTAATAAATGAAATGAAATTAAATGAAACACGCTGAGAAGAAGTAGAATAATATTAGTTTTGTAGTTTGATAGCTTTGATGTGCTGTTTGATGCAGATTTTTGGTTCAATACTTGATTATAGGCTTCCAGAAACTAGAGGCTGTATTCAGTAAAGTTAATTAATGTTTGTATGTGACGTAATCTAATTATTTTGTACGTTTTTAGCTAACGAGCAACTTGATTGATTGTCGCCGTCTCACAAATTCAATAACATTAACTAACGTCGTTAGCTTTTGCTAAATTTTCTGTTACGACGAAATTGTGTTTCGAAAAGTCAGGTTTTGAGTTTTACAATCTTATACTTTTATTTTTGTTTATTTGGTAACAAGGTTGTTAAATATATTTTGTAGCAAAACACTATTATTGATATTTGGTCAAAAAATAAACTATAACACCAAATTTAAAATATGGCAGCGAATTATAGAGTGTAGAACTACGCTAAGAACGAAAGATACGAAACTCCACCCCTAAGGGGGTAAAGCGGGGTTGGAAGTTTGTATGAAGAAATCTACTTTCACGCGTGCGAAGCCCCTGGGCAGAAGCTAGTATATAATATACACCGTTAAATTTTGGTCGTTTTAATCCCGCGGAGGGTCGATTCGGTACATGAAACCCTATCGATTTGTAAAGATAAAAATGAAAAATAAAGTACTTTTTTTTAAACTCGAATTAATTTACGCATGTTCAAAATTGATTTCTTTAAGTAAACGTCAGCTGATCGAGGCCAATGAACTGTAGGTAGTTAGTGCGCAACGACCAACAAGTCCCTACAAGGTCATTGACTCGTTTACTTAAACAAATTAATTTTTACATGCGTATATTAATTCGAGTTTTAGAAAAAAAAGTATTTTTTTTTAAATTTTATCTTTATTAATCTATAGTGTTTCATGTCCTGAATCGACCCTCCACGGGATTAAAACGACCAAAATTTAACGGTGTATACTTATTAGAGCTCATACACACGAGTGGCATTTCTCCAACTGCAGAGGTAACTGCAGCCGTCGACAAGTCGGTGGAAGCTGTTGACGCGTCGACGGCGGCCATCAGTAGCATAAAATGCTATTAAAGTGAGGAGGAAAGGTTCTGGAGTGGTCACAGCATATCAGAAGACGTAGCGTTGGAAGGCCTCCAACAAGGTGACCTGATGAATGTCGCAGAATCAATTGATGCGAGTTGAAACGCACAAGACTGTTAGTGGTGGCGACACTTGGGGGAGGCCTATGTCTAGCTGTAGACGTCTTTTGGTTGAAATAGTGATTATGAAGTAATAGAGGAAATCTCTTATAATTTGGCAGCAATGAAAAAATGGTCCTAAAATACCTTTTTTCACACAAGAAAAAAACACCCAATCATTTAATTCTTGCCCCCAGAGATTTGTAATTCTAGCCTTATTTCAAAAAGCTGAGCTGTAATACATCAGTCTTAGCATTAAACCCGTTGCAAAGGACGGCAATTACGAATCTTTTTCATTAAAAAACGTGTCATATACAACGCTTTTTCGTAAGTAAGTGGCTTCAAAGAGCTTTAATTTGGAAGGAAGTGATGGATATGCTTACGTGGGTGTAAAAGAAACGATGTTAGGAACACTAGAAGCTAAAAAAACAGTATTGAAGATAGATAAGAAGTATAGGTGGAAGTGCCAAAAAAGACTATGGCAAACACTCGCCGCCTTATTCCAAAACGCGATCTAAAATAGTTTAATAATAATCCTAGAAATACATCGTGTTTAATTGGTATTAAACCTAGTAATAGTCCCGAAAACTACATTAAGATCGCGTTTAATTGGTATTAAACCTAGTAATAGTCCCGAAACCACATTAAGATCGCATTTAATTGGTATTAAACCTAGTAATAGTCCCGAAACCACATTAAGATCGCATTTAATTGGTATTAAACCTAGTAATAGTCCCGGAAATATTTTAGATCGCGTTTTGGAATAAGGCGGATTAAGTTTAATTAAAAATAATCAAACAAACTATTTAGTTCCAAAACTACACAACCACTTCCTCTAACTCGCCTCCGGATGTCAAAATAAACATCACAAGCCTCCAGGTACAGCAACAATGCTACCCCGTCTGTTTGCACAGATAGCACAGATCTTTGAGATCTATCAGTGGCTCTGTTTGATTTGTCCGTTCTGTTTGTTTGTTTCAATCCAGGTTAAAAAATCTCTGTACGATTTGTCGCTCTAGGTCATAGATTTATTGGAAATACGTAAAGCATTTTGTAAAACTCAGATAAAAGCTATGCTAGCTTTTAATAAAAGCCAAAAACAAAATCTGCTAATTAATCTCTGTGAAAATGACGTCGTGATGAGTAAATCTGCGAATATGCTATGCTTATTTATGAATTTACAATGGTGGTTGTGTGATTCTCACAAAATAAATATGATTATGCGTCACCGTTCTGTGATATATTGTATGAAATCGTTGGGTCAAGTAATAAGCGTAAGCGGGAAACTAAAAACAAAAACAACATCATAAAAATCACAAGATGGCGAACAAAACTATTAAGAGAGATTTTGTTACATGATTTGTAATAGATGTAATATAATCGTGTCATTTTTGTGTTTTTACCACCGTCAAGTTTGGCAAATGGATTTCAGCCCTCAGATGATCATGTTCACCGTAGGCGCGGGCTTGTGACTGTAGGCAAAGGCCTGCAACCGTATGTGCGGGCTTGCGGACGGCGAGGAATAAAAACATGCCAGTGACATAATAAAAATTTATCATGAATTTATCAAAAGGTATTTTTTCCTAAAATAATTCGAGGAAAAATACCATTTTAGAAATAGCTGAAATCGATTTACTTGGTAACAATTTCCAAGCATATTTTCCTTTTAAAATGATATGAAGACCATAGCAGGCAGATTAATCGTGTTTTCTTATGACTTGGACAATGACTGCATGATGTCGACCACAGAATACACCATAATTGACGATGTAACACTGCTCTACGTGTCGGCTGTGGTTTTAAAAACGAACCACACAGTGTTAATATCTATTGTGATTACGTTACATGAAACGATAATGTATTAGTGATTGCTTATGTATCCAGAGGAATATTTTTTTACTTCGTAGATGGTGCTAATATATAGAATAGCATTTTATGTTAACTCATAATATTATGCGCGGGAATTGCATGACTTGATACCCCCATCTCATTTCTACCATCGGACTACCCGAAGAACGGCCAGTATCCACACAGTATTTTATTTTGGTTTTAGTATTTGTTGTTATAGGGGTAAAAATTTCTAGCTATCGCGGTTTTTGATATTCAGCCTGGTGACAGACAGATAGACAGACAGCAAAGTGTTAGAAATAAGGTTCCGTTTTTAACCTTTAGGTACGGAACCCGAAAAATGAATAGCTGTTTGTTAGTCTCGGCAAAATTCGAGATCAGCTAGATCAATTTTGCAAATTTTTGTCTTGAAATATTCGTGACAGTCTAGGGAAGGTTTAAACGATGAGAAAATATGGAAAAATTCACGAAAAAATTATCCAAATATTGCCGATAGTGTGTGACAAACATAGATTAAGAAACCAACTCGCAAATAATTTCCTGACATAGATTTTACAGCTACAAACTCCATTTAATTTTAAAATTCTTCTCTCTCTTCCACAGGTGATATCAGCATTATCCGTCTTCTTCATCTGCATATCAGTGCTTTCCTTCTGCTTGAAGACGCACCCAGACCTTCGAGTCTTCAGCCACGGGACGGTGGTGAGGGAGAACGGGTCAGGGGCTTTGGAGATGCTATGGCATGATAATGGGAAGCCTCATGCAGCCTTTTTTTATATTGAGCTGGTGTGCAATGTGTGGTTCACTATTGAACTCGTCGTGAGATTTTTGGTAAGTGATAATCTTAAGTTTTTTATCGTAAATCTTATTACCTGAACTGTCTGTGTGTGGTTTTTTCTTCAAAAGACCATCTCAGACTCCATTCTGCATGGTTCTCATATGTTTTGACCAATAAATGTTTGTGTATGTGTTATTGTTGTGAATTTAAAAGTGACTCTGACTCCTGAGTTTGTTTCGGTGATTCTTCTCAAGATTAGAATTAGAGACACAATAGAAAGACAATAGGTGTGCGGACGCCGGCGTCCTCTTGGGAATTAATGAATTAAATTAAATACAATACAAAATATCTTACTTACGACAGCAAAACTAAATCTGTTTTTGGATCAACCGACTTATTGTCCAGTAATAAAGTCGGTAATCGAAAAAGCAATTTTTGCGATTACCAACTTATTGCTCGGGGACGTCGACAGCTATATTTCATAACAGAACACACCCTTATGACAACAAATAAAAGGTTTTTTGTCGTTTTCATATTTTGTGAGTGTAGGAACTACTCGTAAACCGTGCGCTAGCTTCTGACGTTTTATAAGTGCCCATGTAAGCCAATTTGAAATAAAAGCTTTTGAGTTTGAGTTTGATACGACGAGGCGAAGCGCTTAGTCAGGACCGTAGAGGATGAAGGTCCGCACTGTAGTTAATCTATTAATTACATTGATTTTCAATCTACCGAAGAACAAACGAAAAGAATTTTCGTACACAGGTACACCTTCACTATTACAACAATCATTACGTAATACATTCACAATATTCCGCATTAATGATGCTGTTACATAGACAAACACATTTTGCAAACAAAAGTGTTTGTCAGCTATGAGTGACAAGGACAGTGCAGTGAAGTGTGTCTACCGTGGTACCCAATAATAGTTGTTGAAAACATAATGGAAATTATTATTGTGACGTGCACGTGCGTTACTCGATCGTGGATTATGATTTATGTAAAGTCTCACATATTTACTGTATTACGTTTGTTTACGTGATAAGGTCGAGGTTTGCTTGTACGCTTTTTGAATGAAACAACGTGTGGTTTGTATAAAGATCTATTGGACACTACTTAAAGACGAATGAATTAGTAAATTTAATACATAAATGTATGCATAGCTATATGCGACAGTTTTTAACCGAACATACCGCCCACCAAAAGGGCTTAAAGGCCTTTTTCAACCATAATAAAATTATGCTACCTTACACTATACATTGTTACACGTAATTTAAATATGCAACTTGAATAGGTACAAATTATAAGTTGTTACTCAATTTACTATAAACTTACAATCATGATTTGTAACTTAGATAGCTATTCTAAAACATGAAATTATAACTCGACTATCTTAAAAATAACAAAGCAAACATTACAACTAAAGTTATATAAACATGAGCTTGCACACAAAAGTAATTATTAAATAATTAAGTTAGTCTTCCATACTAATCGGTAACGCACATAAATTTGTGATTGATCTCTGTGTCAATTTACCGTTGTGACGTACAGTATATACTCTAGTTATTCCGTCTTGTCCGGGGTGTTTTTCCTCTATCCGTGCCAATGCCCACTTGCTAGGAGGCATATTTACGTTTTTTAGTAACACAATGTCGCCGACCTCGAATTCTTTTGTTCTTTTCAGCCACTTTGTTCTTTGGTTGAGACGCGACAGGTATTCCGTTTGCCAACGTTTCCAAAATCCTTGAACCAGTCTTTGGATATGTTGCCATCTGGACAGCTGATTCATATTGGCCGTGGTATAGTCACGGTCCGGTACGGTAATTAGTGCTTCTCCGACAAGGAAATGTCCTGGTGTGAGTACTTGTATATCATCGATCAAATCGACGTCAGTATTAATTGGCGTCAAAGGGCGAGAATTGAGGCAAGCTTCTACCTGTGTGAGTACTTTGGTGAATTCTTCAAATGCCAAATTCATATTCAACACTTTCCGTAGATGCTGTTTAACGGACTTAACGCCAGCTTCCCAAAGCCCTCCAAAGTTTAGGCTATATGGCGGTGTGAAGTGCCACTGTGTTCCTTCATTTGCCAGTTGGTCAGCTATAGGACCGGGTACTTGTAATCCCGCCACTTTCCACATTCTACATAACTCTTTGTTGGAGGCCACGAAGTTCGTACCGTTATCGCTCCAAATCTCATTACATCTGCCTCTTCTGGCCACGAAACGTTTGAAAGCTGCGATAAATGCATCGGCCGTCAGGTCGCTTACTAGCTCCAAATGTATAGCCTTTACCGCCATGCAGACAAAGATGCAAATGTATGCCTTGCGGGATTTTGCCCCTCTTCCCTTTGAGGTTAACACATACACGGGGCCGGCAAAATCCACTCCACTTCGAGCAAAGGGACGCGAAGGAGTCACTCGTGCTTCAGGTAAGTCACCCATTATTTGTTGTCTACTAGCAGCTCGTTGCCGCGTGCAGGTAAGACATCCGTGAATGTATTTCTTTACTAGACGTTTGCAGCTAACAATCCAGTATTTACTCATCAGGTAAGTGATCATCATTTTTATTCCTCCATGCATTGTTTTCAGGTGTGCGTCAGCGACCACTAGTGATACGAAGCTGCCTTTCTTGCCTAGTATCACGGGATATTTTAAGTTCTCATCGGCGTCTGCGTTTCTCAATCTTCCGCCCACCCTGAGGATATTTTGACTATCTAAAAATGGGTTCAGTGACTTCAGAGTGCTATTAGTTTTTACATTCCCCTTTTGTTTTATTCTTTTAATTTCCTCTGAAAATTCTTCTTCTTGTGCTCGTTTTATACAATATTCCAAAGCCCCTTGCAGTTCTTCTGTGGTCATCTCCTGACCTAATTTGTCAGGATTTCTTTTCATATTTAAAACTCTTTTACAATACACTATTACTCTTAATACCTCCGTAAGTGTATCATATTCTTCAAATTTTAAGAATTTCTCTTCTCCTTCTGTTACATTTACGTATGACTGTATGGGTTTCTTTCTTTCTAAATCTGTATTTGACCTTGATGGTTTCGTGAATTCGATATTTTCTTCTGAAAGCCAAGCAGGGCCGTTCCACCATAACGTTTTCTGTTGTAGTTCTGATAAAGATGATCCTCTTGACGCTATATCAGCTGGGTTATGTGCTGATTGCACATGGAACCATTGGCTACTGCTTTGGTTTTCTAGTATCTCAACCACTCTGTTTGCGACAAATGGCTTCCATCGGTTGGGTTCTCCGACCAGCCACGCTAATACTATGGTTGAGTCAGTCCATGCAAACACATTGTGTGAGGGAATCCTCATAGCTTGACTCACTTTGGTTAGCAATTTAGCTAATAGCGTAGCTCCACTCAGTTCGAGGCGTGGTAGTGTAATGGTCTTGACAGGAGCTACCTTTGTTCTTGATGCAATGATATTTGTCCTTATATCACCTTCGCTCGTTTGTACGCGGCAGTAAACTACAGCTGCATATGCCTTTTCAGACGCATCGCAGAACCCATGTAGTGTTATTCGTTCCTTCTCAGTGCTAATGGTGTTCAACCAACGTCTGATTCTCAATTGATTGACATTTTCTAAATCTCTCCTAATGAACTTCCATTGTTCTTTCAATTCTGTACTTAATTCTTGGTCCCATCCTATTCCTTCTAGCCACAGTCTTTGTACTAGGATTTTTGCTGTTACAATAACTGGTGCTATCCACCCCAGCGGATCAAACAATTTTTGTAAATCTGACAGAATCGTTCTCTTTGTTATGCAATCTGATGATATAGGTTCTAGTTGTAATTGGTAATTAAACTCGTCTCTTCCGAGATTCCATGACAGACCAAGAGCCTTTATGGTGCCGTCCAGCTTCAAGTCTAGGTTAGCCTTTGTAGTGACTTTGGTGGCGTCTATAGATTTAAGGAACTCGGTATCATTGGATGCCCATTTTTGAAGTTCAAAGCCTCCTCGTTTCAAAATGGTGATGATTTTCTTACTAATACGAATTGCTTCTTCTGTTGTATCACAGCCTGATGTCAGATCATCAACGTAAAAATCTTCACGAATAATTTTGACAGCTTCGGGATGTTGTTTACCCTCATCTTCTGCTAGTTTAATTAACGTTTTTATGGCGAGGTAAGGCGCAGATGCTGTACCAAACGTAACTGTTTTCAATCTGTAGTCCTTGACTTCAGGTGGTAGATTGTTTGGCTCAAGGTTGGGTCTGACGCTGTCACGCCACAATATTCTCTGATAATCCGTATCTTTCCTATCAACAAGTACCATTCTATACATTTTGATGACGTCACTTGCGAAACACACCTTGTGCATGCGCCATCTCATTATTATGCTTCGCATATCTTCTTGTAGTACCGGGCCAGTCATGAGCTCGTCGTTCAAAGATATGCCATTTGGTCCCTTGCATGACGCATCAAATACGACTCTGACTTTCGTGGTCTCTTTATCTCTTCGAATTACGGCGTGATGTGGTAGGTAAACACACCGGTTGTTTACTTCATCTTTTGGAACTTCTTCCATGTGTCCCATTGATAAATATTCTTCTAGTACCTGGTCGTATTCTTCTCTTAGTTCAGGTTCCTTTTGAAGTCTTCTTTCTTGTTGAATCAAGCGATTCATTGCAATTTGTCTCGTGTTCCCATCCGCTGCTTTTGGTACATTGGTACGAAATGGGAGTCTCACAACGTATTGTCCATTGCTGTTTCTTCTGTATGTATTTTCATAGAAACCTTCACATTCGTTTTCTTCTTTAGAGTATGTCCTCTTCAAATCTGGTTCTATTTCCCAGAGTGCTTTCAATAAGTCTTCTCCTATGATTTGATGATGCATAACAAGAACCGACTCTGTTTGTTGTAATCTATCTTCCACTTTTCCGAATAAAATCCAGCCAAGGTTTGTTTTGTGGGCACATGGTGACCCTGGCGGACCTTTGATTAACTGGTTCTGTACAATTTGGGCATAAACGTCGACACCCAGAAGTAAATCAATAGACCCTGGCTGATAGTAGTTAGGGTCAGCCAGGACTAGTCCTTCTAGATGAGGCCAATGGTTGTTGTTGATTGTGCGGGATGGTATTTTAGTAGTCAGTGGCTTCGACATAACATATGTTCTAATTTCCAAGTTGAAATTTTCACATCTTGATTCTACATTGATCTGAACTACGTGTTTGATATTTTCTCTCGTTGATCCCACGCCTACAACTGTACCTTTGACAGGATATCGCTTGGCCATGAGTTGTTGTGCCGCTCGTTCGCTAATAAAACTGGCTTGTGACCCTTGGTCTATTAAAGCTCGTAAGATCGTTGTATAATTGTCTTCACTTCTCACCTTTACGATTGCAGTTGCCAGCAACGATGTGCTTTGTTTTGTAGAAACGTGTGATGTCACCATTGTGATGTCCTTCTCTGCTTCTTCAAAGTTCTCCACGTTAGTATGAAGTGCCACTTCGGGTTGTTTGGTTTCAGTGTTGGCCGTCGTGGTTGGTTTTGATGATGAGCTATCTTCCTTATTTTCATGAAGAAGTGAATGGTGTCGTCTTTTACATATTCTGCAACTTGTTGGTATGCGACAATGCCTCACTGAGTGTCCGGGTGCAAGACAGTTGAAGCACAAATTGTTGATTTTGATAAACTCGCTTCTTTGTGTTGGTGATTGCTTTCCAAACTCCTTACAATGGCTAAGTGTATGATTTTCTTTACATATTTGACATGTTTTACTATTCTCCACATTAGTTGCTACATGAAATGACTTTTCTCGAACATGAACTGAACTTGCCTTTTGTTTTGTTGGTTCTGTAAGTTCTAACGTACGAAATCGGCATTCGAGGAATTTACGTAACATGTCGAGGGAAGGTAGGCTGTCAGGGTCCTCACAATTGCTGCTCACATAGTTTTCCCAATCTTTGTGAGTTTCACTGTCCAACTTTTGCACTACGACGAATATTATTACAGGGTCCCAATTATCAATCTGCACATTCATATTTTTGAATTGATGTAAGCATTCAAATGTTGTATCCAGTAAATTCTTGATAGAACTGGAATTACCCACGGTAATTTTCTTCAGAGAGAAGAACCTTTTCATAACTGCGTCGAAATTTATACGTTTGTTGCCATACCTTGCTTTGAGAATGTTCCATGCTTGTTCGTAGTTCGTATCTGTCACTTGTATATGTTTCAATATCAATGCGGCTTCTCCACTAAGACTTGTTTTCAAATAATGCAATTTTTGTACATTACTTAACGCCGCGTTTGTATGTACAAGTGTATTAAATAAATCATGGAATGATAACCACTCTTCATATTGTCCACTGTACGTAGGTAGGTGTATTTTCGGCAAAACCACTCGTGTTTGTTGAGTATCACTAGGTATAGGCGACGAACCACTAATGTTAACTTGTTGATCAACTAATAAATCCTTCAATTCTGTCATCAAACTCAAATACAACTCTTCATGCTCAAAGAATTCTTCATTTACTATATAGGGTACCTTGTCGCGCTTCTCCTTTGGTACGCTTCGCATTATTTCACCGTAAGCTTGTTTATATTCACTCCAGTAGTCTTCTACACACTTAATGCGGGCTTCAATATAATTCTTTTGGGTTAATCTAGCCTTCGGAGACTTCTTTAGATTGATCTGGGTCTTCTTCAAAGTATATGCAAGGTTTTCCACTATACTTAATGATTTTTCCACTTCCATAGCCATCGTAAGTATGTAATAACTTCAATTGTAGCAAACGTAATGAAATGAATAAGTTTTAATAGTTAAATACTTTGCACTAAACAACTCGAACACTTGGGTCGTCTTATCCATAGGTCGCTGGTTCATATCCGGCTCGAAGGACCATATGTTTACGTGATAAGGTCGAGGTTTGCTTGTACGCTTTTTGAATGAAACAACGTGTGGTTTGTATAAAGATCTATTGGACACTACTTAAAGACGAATGAATTAGTAAATTTAATACATGAATGTATGCATAGCTATATGCGACAGTTTTTAACCGAACAACGTTGAAAAGAGAGGATTCTTCAACCAGATAGGCATTTTTTTTTTTCGGTGGGTAAAAATCGTCCAACGAAATCTTCGGTGGAACGGGAGATAGTGTCAGACTTTTACTGACTAAAAACCCACCCCATTCCTTCGTTGCCTTTCATACTAGGGCTGAGACTTCTTTTCAGAAGCAGACTCTTAGCCCCAGTAGGCTTCGACCCTGTCTGCTGGTAGGCTGGGCGAATCATCAGTTGAGGGAGTTCAATGACCTGTTGGTAGTTGTCGATCGTTGCTTACTAACTGCAGTCGTTGCGTAAGACTCGCTCAGCTGACGTTTACTTAAAGAAATTAATTTCGTACATGCGTATATTAATTCGAGTTTTAGAAAAAAATACTCGAATTAAATAGATAGTGCTTCCTGTACCGGATCGACCCTTTACGGGATTAAAACGATAAAAAATTAACTTAAAGTAGTTTTTGCGTACTAAACCATATTTTGACTTCTCACATTTTCTACCCACCACAACTTTTTGCAGCTCCATCTGTAATACAATATCAATTTTTTAAATTCGCTCCAGGATTAAATTTCAAAAGCCTATCTTGTAGCATAACCCAATAAGTATCTTGCCAATTATAAAGTCGGAGTACTCACAAATTGTATAAAGTCCTATCTGAACGCCTTGTTGACACTGCGTGAGCAGAGAGCTGATTTCTTTTTTGCCACGCTGTATTGGTTGGTGGTAGGTATTGGTATTTCGGGGCGGTGTCCGCAACTCCACGACTAAAGCGCGTATTCTGCGTACGGGCGGGACAAATGTGTCATTCGATCCACCATAGCTCCTCAACGAAGGCCAGCAGTGTCTTCGTGTTTTTGACCATTTCGCGAAGGTTACCTGGGTTTCCAAAGTATTTTGCCCTGTATCCAGTGACAACTGGGCAGCTTAGAAGTAGAAGTGCTGCTGTCTCGTCCTCCATGCAGGCTCTGCACAGTGATGTGTTTGTAGCTCCTACCATCTTCTGCATTGAGAATAAGTATGGCTATACAGCGTGCAGCGTGGCAATGCCAGTCATTTGGGCGAATTATTGTCAGTCAACAGCGATATGGAGGAGTTTTTCAACGACAAATTTCAGAAAGTTTTCGTTTTGTCGTTGCGTATTAACTACCTATAGTTCATTGGCCTCGCTCAGCTGACGTTTACAAAAAGAAATTAATTTCGTATATGCGTTTAGTCGAGTTTTAGAAAAAAAGCACTTTTATCTTCACAAATCGATAGTGTTTCATGTACCGAATCCACCCTCCGCAGGATTAAAACGACCAAAATTTAACAGTGTATAAAAAATGTAATCCAAGCATATTGAGTAAGTACGAGCATCGAAGCAGTTGGCATTCTATAGTTTCGAAAGAAAAAATGTTTCAGTTTAAGTTTGCCACTTATAAAAAAGTTGCATTCTGTAATTGGCACTTTACTTGCGGAAAAACGCGCGTCGGCCTGGTCTCAATGACGTTTCCCCGCAATTTAGCGACTGTCGCGCTCACAGAATATGCCCGTACATTTACAGGCACTCTAGCTTGCCAGTGTGAAACACGTAACTGTATTAAATTTTGTATTCGCAAAGTGCGTTGGGTTTTAGTACGTCATACGTATATTTCACTTGAATACTTAGACAGAACAGCCGATAATTTTGAAAAAGCTTTCTGTCCGCTAGATTAAAAATGCTACCGTGAATTTTCGATATGAGTAAACGGACGTCCGTTTCATAGACGCTTACTCATCAATATACGCTAATATGTCATGGCCAGATCATTTAAATTGATCAAATCATGATATGGCCAACTAAAATTGGTCAGATCGTTGAAACGTAAACAGTCATTATGCATACAGTTAAGGAATGGAATTCCCTGCTGGAGTCTGTGTTTCCTGATAGCTACAACCTAGGTTTTAAAGTAAGGAGTGAATAGGTTACTTTTAGGCAAGCGTGCTTCATCATCGGCCAGATCATCGCTTACTATCAGGTGAGATAGTGGTCAAACGCTTGTCTATCAATAATAAGAAAAAAATAAATTATGATAATCCTCGTTTGGCCATATCATTTATGAACGATTTCTGTGGTAATAATAGGTCTAAAGGTCTAAAGAAAGTAGGCCAAACGAAGATTGAAATATCATCAAACTTTAATGTTTAAAACGATCTGGTTAGTTTTACCTGGCCAGATCGGATCTGGCCACCACATAAACTAAACTATGAACTCTTTCGACGTATAAAAGCTGTGAACAGGCATATGAAGCTATGCGTTCGGGACAGTAAATCAATCAAACTTTTAAAAGGTTATTGCTTTATCTAACGCAATCCAACGCGATGTTTAATGAAGTTGCAACGTGAAAAAAGAGAGAACGCCTGTAAACTCTTTTGGCATTCGGCAATTCCGTGATTTACTCGAATATTTCAGAAAACTTGTTCCAGAAAATACTTGTTTTTTTAAAACCTGGAGAAAGTAGTTTAGGTCAGAAATTATTTGACGATTTAACACCCTTAAAAAAATTTCTTTCTTTAGAGAAGCCCTTAAGAAAATTTTAAAATTTTCGCTTAATTATGAGTTACATTATAATTAGTAACAACCGAAAAAAGTTTATTCATTACAGAACATACTTTATTCTGATTTCTTTTGTCGTATTCAGAAAAAAATATTTGTGACAGAGACCTGCAGAACTTTTTTGGGTAGAGGCCAACAGATAATTCGACCAAACGATAATTACGTCTTCCAGAAACTTTCTTCTAAATGGTATTTAGCTAAGGAAATTGACGTTTCCAGTTATGTGTACTGCTTTGAAGAGTTCTATAGAAGATTTGTAAAGAAGACTTTCAAACTATGAGTATTGGAAGTTCGTAGTAAATGTTGTATGTAGTAGTTGGCAACCGATAAGCATTTTATAAGTTTCTATCAAAAAGATATCGCCATCTTTCTCTGGAGTCTTACAAGCGCGTATAATATACATAATAAAAATGCTCACTTCAGTAAAAATAATATATTTATTACTCAATCGTTTAAATTGTCAAGAAGTCAGTCTATCAGAAATGTGAAGCTAGTTTCACATTTGAAAGCGAGGTGAACGTGCAAGAAACTGTTACTCTTTTCAAAATATTAGTACATTTTTTCTCTTAAAGCTAGTAGGTACATTATTTTTTTTAAAGCTATAACAACACAGCCACTTGAAACGAGAGACAAATTGTGCATCTTACCTCGACGGCTACTCAACTAAGACTGTCCCCGTCATTACGCTACATCCCCGACTTTTCCACAGATAATCACAAATACGTTTCGGTGTTGCCAGTACAATTAATCGATTGCAACGAATAATCGAATAAAAATATATCAAATTTTATTTTTAATTATAAAAAAAAACAGACTCAATAATCTGATTACGTATCAAAACCTAAAATAACAAGATGAATATTTACAATAATTCAGAAAAGTACAAATCCTCGTGCCTGAACATCATCTTATGTTTCATGAAAATAAATATTAAATCAGACAAAAAAGTTTCTTTAAGCCCAGTTTTAATTACAGTCCTACTTTAAAGTTTTTAATTTATCTGGCAGTGTGCCCAATTTGTTAATGCTGCAACTTTTGTCGCTGACGGTACGTACTTACAATGAATTTATTGTGCATTCCAAGTGGCTGTGTTGTTAAAGTTTTGTACAAATGAATAGGAAGTACTAGAGTTATGTTTCTTTGAAGGAAAAGCGTCCTTACTGGTTTCCGTTTGTAGAAAAGAGACGTTATTTTTGTTTCTGCTTCTAGTTTGAAAAATAACGGTGACCATGTTGTATTTGTCAATGTCAACGTCATATCCTTTGCTTTCTTGTTACTTCTCCAATGGCTTGCCCTGTGTTCCGAATTGCGCTACAGGTGATAATATCGCTAATCCGAGCAACGCGCAACGTCACAATTATTACTTAATAGCCCTCATATTTTGTGAGTATTAAATTTGATCAAGTTCGCGATATAGTCACTTTTTTGGCGGTTTGGAACGCTGGATTGGTCGCGGCGCAATGTTGCTACTTTATACAAATGTTATCTCCTCTTTATTATTAATTTATATATTCGGATGCGTCGTCACCGTCATCGGCCCACGCTGAAAACTAGCGCCGTGGACTCATCGCATTATGTGTGAGTCTACGGCATTATGCTGAGCGGTCGGCCGTTTTGCGCAGATGTGGTGCATATTTATTGTGTAATGTTTTTATTTTTTTACCTGCACACTAGTCTTAAGTTTGCGTCACTTCCAGCAAATAACAAGTTTTTTTTGTTATTGATGTAAACTAGTGCTTGACTGCAATCCCACCTGATGTTAAGCAGTGATGCAATCATTGATGGTGAGGCGCACTAGTTTATTAAGAGCCTATTCAGTCTACCCTTGAAGACACTTAAATTCAATTAATTTAATTTAATTTTAATTTCTTTCTTCTTTCTCGACGTCATGACGTTGCTCGTCGACACAGTTTCATAGTTTTATTTGTAGCTTCACGCTGACGTACACCAAGCGTAATGACGAATACGCGTCCGTTGATATTAGGCTTTAGTTACTGTGAAAACGCTATTAGACTGTTAAACTCTCTTTTAGTTTGTAAAACTCCCTCCCCCATAACCTGGATATCCAGCGTAAACAACGACCAATTGAAGAAGTCTTGACGAGACTTCTTCTTACTGACTCATTGAAAAGTTCCGTAAACATTCAGTAAAAAGAGAGATTCTTCGACCAGACAGGTGTAGTGTCTGGTCTGAGCAACAGACCGATACTTGGCTTCGGACTGCTGTATAATGTTCTAATAGCGTGGAGAAATCTAACAGTGCAATGCAGGATTTTGAATATAGTTCTTATGTGGCGTCATAGATGTCGCTAGTGTTTTTTGATGTACGTGCTAAAATACCTTTTCGCATTTCGAAAACCGTACGATCATAATTTTATTGAACCTACCTTTTATTGTATAAATATTGTTTCAGCATTTTGACCTTTAGCATAAGTACTCTGTCTGAAGAATGCTTGAATCGAACGGATATTTCCTACAGTTGACTCTTGAATAAGCAGTGGTTTTTTTTTTTTTTTTTTCGGTAGGTAAAATCATCCAATGACAAATCCCGCCCTTGGGTGGAGCGGGAAGTAGTGTCAGACTCTTACTGACTAAAAACCTACCCAGTTCCATTCTTCGCCTTGGTCCCAGGGCCCCGGGTGCCATTTTCACATACCCTTTGACCCCAGTAGGCTTCGGCCCTGTCGGGCCCCTACAGTTGAATAAGCAGTGATGGCCCAGTGATAATGGCTGCTAGTTATAAGTTGTAAGTTGCAGGTTTAAACCCAACCAAGCATATTATTTACTTTGTGTAATTTACTTCATCACTACTACTCTCAAAACGGTGAAAGAAAACATCGTGTGGAAACCGGTATTTTAAAACCGAAACCTGTGTGGTGTACGTCTCGCACCCATAGAACGCAACCAGGGGAAACAAAATAAAGTACAATGAACATTTAATGTATAACTTACTCCCAAGTAACGTTTCCGACAATAAATCAAAATACCGCAAAAATACATCCTGACTCTACGAAAACCAACAATGCCTTCAGAATTGAACACAAGGTGCAATTAAAAATTAATTATATCCAAAGTGGGTTGTAATTGTAGCCGGTTCGCGCCACAAAGGCAGGAGCCAGCCTTTTTGTAGCTACCCGCAATTTGTTAAAAGCTTTCTGCTAGAAATTAATGATTCAGGTCCAAAAGTTACAATTCTATGTGGAGTTATTGGTTGGAATTGTGTGTCAGGGTTGACGCTGAATAATGTCTTGTTATGTTGAGAAATGGAGGCGTTAGTCTGTTCTAGTGAAGATGCAAAAGTGAAAATCCTTGGTGACCTTTTTTTTACCTGGGAAATCGTCACATGAATTCTACATCTCTTGGTGGAGTGAGTGTGAGTAGTCTTGATCGTGTCACTTCCTTTTTTTTCTGTGCGTGCATACCTATACATCGGTAAGTTTTTATCGTTTTAATCTGTCCTAGCTCAGAGGACACCGGTGTCCTCTCACATCCACGCCACTATAGGCCTTAATTCCGATGTTTAAAGTCTACTTTTGTATGAACAAGTTGGGTAGTTGTGGATCGAAGTGTTAATCCCATGGAGGGTCGATCCGTTACATGAAACACTATCGATTTGTAAAAATGAAATAAAAAAATAAAGTACTTTTTTTTAACTTGAATTAATTTACGCACTCGTACGAAATTAATTTCTTTCGAATCGACCCTCCACGGGATTAAAACGATCAAAATCTAACGGTGTATATAAATACCGATGCGCTACCAACGATATGCGTCGATTCCTTAGATTAAATCAAAACAGCGGGAAATAGGTGACTCGCCTCTAGCGTGTGGACTGCATAAATCAGGCCTATAAGGCCTGATTGCAACACACACATTCGGCGGCTAGCGCGATTTTGCTCGTACGACAGCGCCTGCTCTTATCGCTGTCCTTCTCTATCAGAGACAGTAGGTTTGCGACGGTGATCACACTGATCATAGATGTGCAAGTTTCATGTCCAGGTTTTCTGATTGCGATGTTAGCGCGTATCTTTCCTTATAATATATCAATGGTCTATTTCCATATTTACTTACAATCACTATAACCATTTTATAATTAAAAATAAATACTAACTGAATAATGATTGTAAATTCATTTTCTAAGATGCTGTATGATTTTAGACTCCTATGTATAAGATAGGATTTCACAGTTAAAATAATTAATATTTGAAATAAAGAAATCAGTTACCACTACACAAAAAATCAAAAACCCGACACTTATTCAAAAATCGAAAACTAATAAATTTGAAATCAGAGCTAACATTTCAATTTTTATTCTAACAACAAAAATAGGTTTTGAAAAAATAATAACATTGTTTGTTAGAAGCCTCGTTAGTGGAATATTTCATGAACCTCGAGATGCAAATAAACAAAAGAACTGTTCATTTAAATTGAAAAGTTCTGGGAAATTCGCGGAAAAATTCTGGCCAATATTTTTGTATAGTTTTATTCACCGAGATGAAAGAGTTTTATTTGAAAGCCTTTTGTAGGTATTTTAAAGTTTAAATGAAAAATTTGTTGGAGTATACCACGGAACCTGGGTTCATTGAACAGATTTTAATAAATGTCTATGAAAAGTGTAGCTGTGTAGGTGCTGATAGCTAGAATCTAAAAGTCTTTAAGTCAAGAGTAAATAGGCAAGCGTGTCCCATCGTTGACCTCACATCTTCACTTTCCATCAGATGAGATAGAGATCAAGTGCGATAGGCTCGCACTCAATAAAATTAGGAAAAAAATATATATATCTTCAGTTTAAAAAAAATGTATACATTCACAATAGCTCGCAGAACAGATGGCCGTTGGGGCCGAAAGGTTCTGGAGTGATGGCCGCGTACAGGAACACGCAGCGTTGGAAGGCCTCCTATAAGGTAGACCGATGACGTGGTAAAGGTTGCGGGAATCCGATGGATGCGAGACGCACAGGACCGTTCATTGTGGCGACACTTGGGGGAGGCCTATGTCCAACTATGGACGTCTTTGGGCTGAAATGATGATGACGATGATACATTTACAATATTAAAAATATTATAACATTTTAATTTAATTAATTCAATCTATATATACATGTACAAAACCTTAAATATTAACTAAACTATTTATACTAAATTATTAAAAATTGACTTTTTACAATGTTTCATTGGGTTCTGTTATTGCTGGTGTTGAAAAGTATTTTTGTTTTATTACTATTTTCAACGAATTATAGAGATCGGCTGCTTTTGAAGAATACTTAAACTATTCTTCTTAAACATTTAACTATACAGCCGAAAATATTTCACGGAAGTCTATCAAATAGAATCGTGTTCCAAGATTTTTATATTTCGAGGATCAATTTGACCTTTATTTGTCCGTCTGTCAAGATCCCTTTCCTCAGGAGCGCGTGAAGGTATTAATTTGAAACTGATATCAAGTACTAGTCTACTACCCCTCGGAGCAGTGACAAAACTTCTAAATCAATCTAGAGATATAGACAGTTATGCTCCATTTATAGCGCATATTTTGACACGCAAGGAAATTAAATCAAAATTAAAACCTATAGGATACCGTTGAACTAGAATCTTGAGATTTGGTAAAAAGAAAGGTCTTGTATCACAAATAAAGGAAAAAAAATCTTGAAAACTGTAAACTATCTAGTTACGTCACAAAATAATTACTTTTCGTGATTTGGAAAAATCTTCGAGATTCGATTCATGAATGAATTCATGTGTCCGATTCGCATTTAATTAGGTCCTATCTTTTACGGCAACTCAGTTTTTTTTTTTTTTCGAGTATCTAGAAAATTATCGAGTTTTTAATTTTTAATTTCATTAATGGATTAATGTTTCTTTCTGGGTTTTAGATAAATACGACAAGTTTTGAATATAAATCAAATGATAAATCGTCTTTCACGAACATAATTTTCATTTCAAAGTCTAAGAAATTTCTAACCTATTGACGTCATTGTGACGCAAACTAGAGTAATCAATTTTAGTTAAGCTGTCAATTACAGGATGTGGCCTAAGGATTCATCAGATATTCCTCTTTCATAGTAACAATAAACCACTTGGAGCCAGGCATAACTGAGTTCAAACATTTGAAGATGATCTTAGAATTATTTATGTTAATGGTTACAACGATAGAGGAAAAAAAATATGATGAAATAACGAAAAGATTTTATGAAAAATGGTATTTATAAATTAGTTAATGTATATGTAGTTAGACTTATAAACGAAAAGAATAAACACAAATAGAAGACTATCTCTTGATGGTTAAATCTAAACGAGACGCTAAAAATAAATGTACACAGCGCCGCAGGAGACTCCTTGAGCATCGTGAGCAGCGGGGCAATACCCAGCTACCGTAAGAGCGGACTTGCGGATGGCAAGCCTTTAAGGACTACGCATAATAAGTCGAAGGCGCGTTGTCTCACTTATGTCTCAAAGCGATGCCAGCTCAGGTGACGACTCCCTATAGGCCCGATAAGAATTCATTCGCCCATGGAACGCAAAAGTCAACTAAAGTGACAAAGTGGGAGGCTCGGTCCATCTAGAGCGTCAATTTGACGCAAAGTTTTGGACGGCCCTTATTTTACAAATCTATAGCCGAACTCCAGTAAATTAAGATAAAGGCTAGCTTCAACACTTGTACTATTACTTATTCAGTACTTCAACTAACTTATTTACATACTCACTACATTAAAACCCTTTCAACACCACATCAACGATTTGTCGGTGAACTGAATTATCTAAGTTGAAGACAGTTTGTAACTTGAACTTTGTACAAGGGTATCTTGACTACTGTCTCAGAACTAAAACTTAGTTGCGAATTTTCTGTTATCGGTACAAGTGTGGTTGGAGTAAAAATGGTGTGTCTGATAGTTTTAATAGTCGTGAGAAAGATGGGATGATGTTCAAGTCTTTTTTACAGAGACTTACTCTAGGTTAAAACCCGGATAGTCGCCCCGGGGGTATAGTTGCCTTGATTGCAATTACTCTAGTTTCGCAAATGAAACACATTTTATTTTATTTGTCTATCGAGAGACTCTGCAACTACAACTAAGTTGACCGTGTTGCTTGTCTCTGTGCGATTTCATGGGACGGCTAGGTGCGATCAAAGTTTTTGCGGGATAAATGTCCTCTTCCTCGACGGGGCAACTATCCTAAATGTAATTTACATAGATTAGGCAACTATCCCCTATATGGGATAGTGGTTTTAAAATTAAGAGGTCTGTAAAAACCGCCAATAATCTGGAAATATCAAAGATAATGTTTATTCCTTTCACAAAAATATGAAGATAATAAACCAAAGTACGTACCCATGTTACAAATAATGAATCTTGCTTTTTGTACAAAGAGATGTAAAAAGTGGGGCAACTATCCTGGTTTTACCCTAGACCAAAAGACTTGAACATAACTGCCGTGTATATTTTAGAGAAGAAGCTTAGTATCTTTATTATATATCTAGGATTTTTCTTGAGGTGGGAAATCATCAAATAATTTATCCAGTTCTGGGTAGAGTGACAGATCGTGTTGACTTTTACTGACCTAATTAAACCTTATCTTCTTCGAATATTATCAACAGAAAACTCATAGGTACACACTGCATTTCTTTGGATATCTCCGCTTTCTATCTGACATGTGGCCAACCCTCGCAAATGTTTGCCAATTGTTTGCCAAGATCTCGGCAACGTCCCCAGAGATCAGCTTGCTTTTAATTCAGTAAAGAGGTCGACTAGCCGAGGTACGATTGTTTGTTTAGTGAGATTGGGAGAAAGAAGGCATTGCGTGTGGAAATATCTTTCTTTTTTTTTACCAACCCGCACTGGACCTGCGTGGTGGATTACGGCCTGTTGCGTCTCCTAGAGAGGAGGCCAGTGTCCCAGCATTGGGAACATTAAAAGGCTGACAATGCTATGCTATTTTTTATTGTACACAAAGTAAACTTAACACACAATCGAGACTAAAAAAAATGGGCTTGGTTTGAGTTTGATCAATTAATACCAAATTTTGAAACATATAAGCAAGTTACTTTTCAAAAGGACATCATCAGTCCTGCATCTGATTTGTGCAGAAGAAACTATTACGTGTGTCACCATTTGTGTGAACCGCCCAGAGTACGCGGTTTTTTTTATAGTAGGTAAAATCATCCAATGACATCCCCGCCCTTGGGTTGAGAGGGAGATAGTGTCAGACTCTTACTGACTAAAAACCTAACCCGTTCCTTCCTTTGTTCCAGGACTCTGGTATGCACTTTCATACCTCCCCAGAGCCCCAGAGTAGTGTAGGCGGTGTCGAACTTGTGACCTTTCTTGAATATTTTTGGGAAAAAAATATAACATGGTGTAAAAATTGTTGATCGATTCAATTACTGATTTTGAACAAACTATATTGAAGTTTCGCGTATACTAAAAATATTGTTGTACATATATTATTTGTGTGAAATGCTTGTATAATGTGTCATCAGCATCATCATCAGCCTTTTAATTTTCCCACTGCTGGGACTCAGGCCTCCTCTCTAGGAGAGGGAATGGGTACGGGCCGTAATCCACCACGCGGGCCCAGTGCGGATTGGTGGATGTCACATGTCTTCGAATTTTTGGTTCTAGGACATGCCGGTTTCCTCACGATTTTTTCCTTCACCGTTTTGAGAGCAGTGGTGATAAATTAAATTACACAAAGTAATGCGCCTGGCTGGGTTTGAACCCGCGACCTACAATTCGTAAGTCGGGGCCATTACCACTCGGCCACCACTGCTCTGTATAATGTGTGGCACTCGGAAATGTCCCATTTTGTCATAAGAATAGTTGATAGACTTAATAATTGTTTGTGCGGCCTCATAATAGAATTGATGTCAATTTGTTTGTTTATGTTGCACGTTTTATTACGTTTCTATGTTAATGGCGGACGAAAACTGTTCGGGGAATTTGTTTTGTGCGAATTTCTTCTTGGGGGAGATTTTCTCTTTTGTCATTGTTTTTATTTATATTTGTGAAATAAGGCATCAGTCGAGTGTAAGTCTTTAGTGTTTATGAGTTTGTAGATCGCGATTTCAGATGCCATTTTGGTTTGTATTTATTTATTTATTTAATCTTCATGTACAATAGTGGTACATAGGCGGACTTAATGCAACAAGGCGTTCTCTACCAGTCAACCTTTGGGTTAAAAAGACAAAACTGTGGAAGGTGTGCACAATAAATAAATAACAGTAAATTCAAATATAATATAGTATCAATAAAATTAGTTACTTATAATAATAAAATACGTATATACGCTAATATTATAAACTAATAAATACTATGATATATATCAAATCAAACTATGACAATTCTGACGAAGACCGAACTAAAGTTGAGAGCACTTCAAGTAGTAGTTCCGAATTTTACGCTGAAAGGAAAATTTACTTTCAGCTTTTTTGATACTAACTATTAGATACTAACCCTGATCTCCGCTGGGATTTTGATCTCGATTTCCAGCCACCGTAGGGGCGTAGCAGGCGCCAAGGGTCTGCTTTTGAAAGGAAGACGTGGCCCTGATATAAAAGGAAACGAAGGAAAAGAAGTGGATTTTTAGTCAGTAAAAGTCTGACACTTTATCCCGCTCTGCCCAAGGGCGGGAGATGTCATTAGATGACTAACTCACTAAAAAAAAACCTGGTCTGCGCTACTTGTCAACTCATTCATAGGAGCACGTTTACATAGTCACTCTTAACTATAAGATTATGAAACAAAAAAATATTGCTGCTGTTGTTATGGACTTTAAAAACTCTACACTAGTTTCGTTGCAAATGCGAAGATGCTTTTATGGCGATAAGAACAATGCGTAAAAAAAAAACAAAGATTTCTTTCTTTTCAACAAATAAACAGAACGTATTTTTTGCGTAGTTACACACCCCGAGTGTCCACTAATATAATAATAATATTACAACAATTTTTTTTATTACATTAAGCTAATAAACAACTCAAAACTGATCATCGAGTGTCCAAAGTAATCCTGCTAGAACAAATATACTGTTGCAGTGATTGCGTAAAAGTGTCTGAATATGTACAGTCTAGGTTAGAAGGAGATGAGTGAGCGATCGAAGCGAGCAAACAGACACCGCTATCCCCTTCGTAACTATTTATAGTTCTAAACAAGCAATTCCCACCCCACCTTCTTATCGTATATCTCACTTTCAATATCTATGTTTTTCACATCTTAGAATCTACGTTTCTCTAACAATGTCCTACTGCAGCTTTATTTGATAACTTTGGGTAAAAATCTCAGATAGATAGATATCTACATTTTATAAAAGCGAAATACCACTCACTGATTAATCACGAAATCTCAGAAACTACAAACTTAACATACACGTTCCTTATAGGGTGTAGACTTCAGCTAAGAACGGATTTTGCGAAACTCCACCCCTAAAGGGGTAACCCGGCTTTCATGCGGGCAAAACCGCTGGCAGAAATAGTTTACAATAAAAAAATATACAATTGGCAGCCATTATCGCAAACATTACTAACATTATTATCTTACAATCAATAGGATGTAAGAATCTTATCGTTAAAACTGATATTTTACAGATAACCTTTGGACAGTCCAAAATCAGTACTCCTTTATCCGTCTGAAACAATTTTCCTTTAAATAGTTCCATAGACTTATTTTCAGTCCTATGATAAATCTTAAAAACGACGCACATACTAATTTTAAGCTACATTACCTCATCAAACATAATTTCGTCATGTAAGTTTCAAGAGAATCTGACTAGCTTGAAGTAACTTGAGAACTTAACATGTCTCTGGAACTGCTCATAACTTCGTTGAGTTAGTATCAAGTCAAACATTGCCTTCAATATTCACTTTGTACTGGTTAAGAAGTTGTCTTTATTACTCTATTTTACTTAATAAATGTTGAAGTTGAGTAACGGCCCCGACTTACGAGTTATAGGTCGTGAATTCAAACGTAGCCAGGCGCATTACTTTGTGTAATTTATTTCATCACCATGCCCTCAAAATGGTGAAGGAAAACATCGTGAGGAAACCGGCATGTCCTAAAACAAAAATTCGAAGACATGTGACATCCACCAACCGGCACTGGGTCCGCGTGGTGGATTATGGCCCATAGCCTCTCATAGACAGGAGGCCTGAGTGCCAGCAGTGGGAACATTATAAAGCTGATGCTATGCTATGCTAATAAATGTTAACTTCAAACAGTGTGTAAGATTACCTAATTATGTGCGACATAGAGGCCCTTTTCAAGCTATCTTTCATTAAGTTTTTGAAAAACAAAATCGCCATTTTGAATCTGGAGGTTTCCAAAGACATTTATTTTTTTCATTCACATTATGAAATCTACGCGCCGTTGATGACTTGAGCTCAGTCCGGATGGCGAGCTACTCGTTGTCCACTAGCCCACTGGTTTGAATCCTCGACCTACGACCTCGTAAGTCCGGGCCATTACACAATAACATAATCCTCTCTACCGAATTTCTGTCATTAGAGATTAGTCAACTACGCAAGAGATATTATAATGCACAAGTGTGTGTGCAAACACAGGTGGACTCTCTATTCCTTTACTCTCATAGTCCGGTGGGACGGCAATCCGACACTACTGGAGAGAAATCAGGCGCAGGACCAACGGCTTTACGTGCTTACTGAGGCACGGGGTATCACACCACTAATTATCAAACTTCGGGTCATCATCATCATCATCATTTCAGCCAAAAAACATCCACTGTTAGACATAGGCCTCTCCCAAGCGTCGCCACAATGACCGGTACTGTGCGTCTCGCATCTATCGGACTCCAGCGACCCTGACCAGGACATCGGTCCACCTTAAGGGAGGCCTTCCAACGCTGTGTCTTCCGGTACACGGCCGCCACTTCAGAACCTTTCGGCCCCAACGGCCATCTGTTCTGCGTGCAATGTGCCCAGCCCATTGCCACTTAACTCAACTTCGGGTAGCTACAGAGTATTTCCTAATGGAAAAAACAAATAGCACTTTTTCCCCGAACCGGAACTCGAACCCGTGATCTCACGCTCAGCAGTCGCGCTTGGGATCTCGAGATCAATGAGGCAATTACCATTAGATACCACTTGCTCTCTTCAGACACACATGAGAATGACACTGGACATTAATTAATGCAATAAAAACTTACCTTTCTCACATTCTAATTTCGCAATTTGATAATAAATACCCACGCAGCAGAAATATCCCCTAATGCGATAGGTATACCTCTATGTTCCCACACTGTCCCAATAATTTCCTCACGTCGTAATCTTGGAAGTTCGTGACCAGAATGAAACGTGGTTTTATCATACCACCAGTCCAGAAAAATAGAGGAAAAATGTTTCTACTGCTTAGAAAGGCTTATCCTGTTTTCTATTGTAATGTTAGTACTCAATTTTGATATGGCTGACCAGCAGGTCTAGCAAGTTATGACCGTTTCGTGGCGAGTCTCTTTCTACATTCAAAACGAACCACAAATACTATTACGCAAATATTATTTATACCATAAAACTACGACCGTTTCGTTTTATTGATTCAAGTCAGCAAATCTTAGGGGCCCAGCAGACTCGAAGCCTACTCTGGGGCCAAGAATCGATTTCCGAAAGGAAGGTTCGGCCCCAGTATAATAGGTAACTAAAAAGGTAGTTTTTTTTATCAAAAAAACCTAGTGATCTGAAACTCCCTCTCCGGCCATACAGATTGGAATGCGATGTGAGACAGAGAGGTTTATCTTCCTCTAGGCTTTTCAATTTGTATGTTGATGGCCTCATCGGTGAGCTCAGCTGCATGGCTGTCGGATGTCGAATAAATGGAGTGAGAGTCAATAACATCAGCTACGCGGACGACATGGTGCTGCTGGGCCCGACTGCTGGGGCTATTAGGTAATTGCTCAGAGTTTGTGAAACTTACGCTGCTTCGCATGGACTGGTCTATAATGTCACCAAGAGTGAATATGATCTTTATGACCGCTGGTAGATGTCCAGACTTTGTACTGGAGCTTATTAGGCTGAATGGCCCCCTTTTAAACCGAGTGTCCAAGTTTAAGTACCTTGGGCATTTCATCACCGACGACCTTATAGATGATACTGACATGGAAAGGGAGCGTAGGGCACTGGCAGTCAAAGGTAATATGTTGGCCGGTAGGTTTGCTCGGTGCTCTGACCAGATAGAGATTACTCTTTTTAAGGCCTATTGTCAGAGTTTTTACACGAGCAATCTATGGTCAAATACACTAAAAGATCGCTGGATGTCCAACGTATTCAGTATAATAATGCTTTCAGGATGTTGTTGCGACTGCCCCGTTTCTGTAGCGCCTCGAAAATGTTTGCAGAGTCCCACACAGACGGCTTTCAAGCTATTATTCGCAAAAAGACGACTTCACTGCTATGCAGAGTGCAGAGCAGTCGCAACTATGTATATCCTGCGGGCGGTGGCGGAAAACTATTCGGCAATTATTTGTTACTTGGTGCGGATGGTGATTAGGTAGAAAACGTGTTTTCCTGCCTGGTACATTTTCCTTGTTTTTTAAATTCTATCCCTTTTAAGACCTTTACTAACACTAGAATAGGTTATTTGTATGTATACTGAATATGGATCGTTGTTGTCCGAAATTAATTAATTTTAATTTAATAAAATTTAATTTTAGTCAGTAAAACTGTCCCGCCCCAGCCAATGGCGCGGAAATGTCATTAGATGACTTTCCCTCGTACAAAAAAAAAACCATTGAGCCATCACTAATTTCTGCAACAGAAACTTTTAACAGGAATCTGTTAATCTGAGATAACTTTAGCTAGACTATTAGTAATAACTAAAAACTTTGCTAGACTTTACAAGTCAGAACATCTGTTCGGTATCTTCATCAGTAACTCTAGACTACAGTTCTTGACAACTATCAATTTTGTATAATTATGTAGGTAATTTAAATTCTATTATTCTATTAGGATTAATAATTATTTTATTTGTTACATATGGCTCTCGAAATAAATAAAAGACGACGGCTCAAGCTCAAAAGCCATGATTTTACTTTTTAATAACACACTGAATTTATTTATGTATTTAGAAGCAGAGCTGTTTGTACTTATAATTAAAGTTAATTAACTTAATAGCCTACTATAACGAAGAACTAGTTGTTACTTGCCCAATTTGACTGGCCTGTTGGTCTTGTGGTTAGTGGCCCTGACTGCTATGCCGGAGTTGACCTCCGGCATAGCAGTCAGGGCCACTAACCACTAGGTTCGATTCCCATCCAGGACAAATGTTTGTGTGATGAGCACGATCATTTGTTCTGTGTCTGGGTGTTATTTATCTATAATATGTATGTATTTAGAAATATATAAGTATGTTTATCAGCTATCTGGTAACCATAACACAAGCTCTGCTTAGCTTGGGACTAGACGGTGTTGTGTGATAGTTGTGGAAACATTATATTATATTATATTATAATTTCCAGATCAGACCCCCTAGCCAAGTCACGATCATTTCGTTTAGCGTGAACTCTTGGAGTTGGCTACGCCCCCAATTCCTTCTGACCAAATAACTTAGCGTTGAGATGACGTTAGAACAAAGGGATTGGGTGCGTGGCCAACTCCAAGCGTTCACGTTTAACGAAACGATCGTACCTTGGCCAGGGGAGCTGGAGATGCGCCACCAATGTAGGGTGTTAATCTCATCAATACGCACAAAATTTTTAAGAACACGTTCATTGTCTGTACAGCTGAGTGGAATTTCTTGTCGGAGTCTGTGTTTCTAGATAACTACAATACTAGGAAAAAACTGCTTTTAGTCAGGCCTGCTCCGTAGTCGGCCACATCATCGCTTACCATGAGGTGAGGTAGAGGTCAAACAGAAGTCTATCAATAAGAATAAACAACCCACAGGAAAAATTGCAGTGTTATTACATTTAAAATTTCAACTTTTCCTCTCAAGACTTGAAGTAAAAACTTTGCTTTTGCACGTCCTTCACATCTCACGAATATTGATAACGTTTACCAATTCAAAAAACGAAACAAAAAAGTTTTCCTCCTTTATACAGAAAACCGGTCAAGTACGAGTCGAATTAGCGCACCAAGGTTTCCGTATAAACTTAATTATATGTAGTTTAACTCCTGAATCGAGTTTCAAAGATTTTTTAGAATCCCAAAATGTAATAATTTTGTGAAGTTGCTACAAATTACGGTTTTCAGTCTTTTACCTGCACTTATCCGGAAGACGTTGCTTCTTGGCAAATTTGAGAATTCTAGGTCAATGAGAAAGTAATTTTTTTTTTAAGAAGGAAATCATCTAAGTAATTAGTTCCTCCGTTCTCCAGAGTGGAAGAAAGGGCGTGTCAAACTTGACTAAAACCAGACATAAAATTTGATTTCTTTGCGAGTGTCAAAGTCTGCACCTAAACGCAGCATAAACGATATTTTTTCTAAATTGCGTTGAAATAAAAGTTTTATTCTTTTTAATACTCCGAGTGACAGAAGACTTCTTTTTTTGGTAGGGAAAATCATCCAATGACATCTGCTGCCCTTGAGCGGAGCGGGAGATAGTGTCAGACTTTTACTGACTAAAATCCCACCCCGTTCCTTTGTTGCCTTTCATACCAGGGTCGAGCGTTCCTTTCAGAAGCAAACCCTTGGCCCCAGTAGGCTTCGACCCTACTGGGCCCTTACGGTTTGCTGACAACTCCTTGAGGCGCACTTGAAACAGTACGTGCCGTCAACGACTTCGACGTCGGACAACGAGCTACCCATTGCTCGCGGGTGATTGTAGACCTGAGAATTTGATACTAATTTCAACATCATACCTCCTCGCGTTAGTTAGAAAAAGGCTCTTAACAGACTGATAGACGGACAATAAAGTGATCCTACAAAGGATCCGTTTTATGGAACCCTAACAAAAAGAAAATACCTAAAGACATCATTTACCTCTCAAATATGCCCGAAAACATGTATATCCGCTTCATCTCCAAAACTTACGATCATTATAGCCAGCAGAAGTTACTTCAAAAGATCCAGATTCTTTGACTGAAGAGCTTTGTAACAAATATTATTTGTCAGAGCTCTTCTCTGAGAATATATGCGGAAATAACGAGGTATTGTGATGTATCCGTGTATGTGTGTGTGTGTTGTGTGTGAATGTTTTATTGTTGAGAAGTCGTTTTGAAAGTTTAAAAGGCTGTGAAACGTTGATAAGTTGTGTGCGTATTTTGTTTTTCTATTTGATTTTTTTGCTGGAAATGTGAATGTGTTGATAAGTAGCTTTTGTGAACTCATGGAAAATAACAATCTGATTTCATGGTTGATTGGGTGGTGGGAACTAAAAATATCTAATTGTCATCATATTATAATTGGTTACTTATGGAGGCAATTAGATATTGTTTGTTTGCGTATAACAAAAGTAACTGAATTTATGAGTTAGATTTCTATGCTATTGTTAGATTGTGCTTTCGTGGAGTGATTTCCAATGAAGATATTTAATGAGCTGGTGTTTAGCATAACATAATCAACCTGGGACTCAGACCTCCTCTCCAGAGAGGGAATGCGCCGTAAGCCACCACGCGGGCCCAGTGCGTGTTGGTGGATGTCACTTGTCATAACATGCCAATTTTCTTACGATGTTTTCGTTCACCGTTTTGAGAGCAGTGATAGTGAATTAAATTACGCAATTGACTGAGTTGGAACCGATGACCTACAACTCATAAGTCGGAGCCGATACCACTACGCCACTACTGCTTTAACGGCTTGTGTTTAATTCAATTTTCACTTTATCGAATGAATCATTTGGATTTAGGAAATGAGTGACTCAAAAGGAGGACGATATAGAAATGACAGGCACTCTTGTGTGCAACCTTGAGTGCCTTAGGATCGAGTTTTTGCGGTCAACCCCCTTTTTGAAGCACTTAAAAACCATGAGTAACTTTCCAAAGTGAAGAATTGCACTTCTCACATTAAGCGAATTAATTTTAAATTGGTGTACATTAGAATAACGATTTTATACACTTTAAACTCCTAAGACGCAAGAGAACACCGGTGTCCGCATACCTATTTTCTTTCAATTGTATCTATAGTTACGTAATTCAAAAGGTTAAAATAAAAAAGATTTTTTTTAATAGTGTTTAATATCGTGCGAATTTCATCACACATCCCACATGCGCATTACTCCGCACGCGTAACCCCCGTGTAGCCCCCGGGAATGTCCTTTTGCATTATTCCCGTGGTGGCCACGGGAGAAAACCGCTTCACGTTGAGTGAGCTCTTAACCTTAGATGCCATGCCGCCGGGATTCCGATCCCGATTTCCAGCCACCGTAGGCGCGAACTCGCAGACGGCGGACAATGGGTAGCTCGCTGTCCGTCCGTCCGGTGATAGATTAGTCCGAGCTCAAGTCGTCCAGGGCACGCACTGTTGTCAGCAAGGGGCCTAAGGTTATGTGAAAATGTCACCCGGGGCCCTGGGACAAAGGTAATGAATGGAACAGGGTAGGTTTTTAGCAGAGTCTGACACTATTTCCCGCCCCACCTAAGGGCGGGATTTGTCATTGGATGATTTTACCTACCAAAAAAAAAACCTTAGATGCCATTAAAATCTGGCAAAAAGTGCAAAACATCGCACTACAATTTCTTATAGTTAGGTACTCCAGTATCAACAGTCTAACGCACTTAGTTAAGACGAACTTAAGATCGGGATGAGAGTCCGAAGTGCTCTCAAAGGCTCTCAAAGGGCAAATCTTGCGCCAAAGCCAAGGGGCAGCAATTAATAGGAACAAATTAACTCCGAGTTACTTGGACTTGTTCATTTTGTTAGAAGTTTTTGTTTTTTGTTTTTGAATAATTTGTGGCACTTTGATGATAGAAAGTTGGTGAAAAACATTTTTAACAGTGTTTTTGAATGTCTTTCATAACGGATTTTTTGATGTCATAATATTATTTTGCATAACAACAGATAGCATAAACTTCATTTCACACATTTCACAGAAAATCGTTTCGTATATACTCATTTATCATACATTCAAAACTCATAAATTTGTTATTCAGAATCATCTTTAGACAATTTTTTTTTAATTCAAAAAGCAGAGCTATCATATCGCAGTCAGAATCGTCTTTTGGCGTACATTTTATGTCGTAATATTAATACTATTACCATTGCCATACACTTGGCTTGGTTGGGGTCAACGGAGGCCCATTGCGAGCCTCCTATTTCTCTCTGCGGGGTTTAAAGTAAGGCTCCAATTTCTGGAGGGTTACAAAACAAAAACTACGAAGGCTAAAGCGGGAGTGGAGCGGAACTCCCGCTTTAGCTACAATAGCTAAAGCGGGAGTTCCTTTACTATGCTAATCTCATCATCATCATCATCATCAGCCTTTTAATGTTCCCACTGCTGGGACACAGGCCTCGTCTCTAAAAGAGGGAACGGGCCGTAATCCTCCACGCGGGCCCAGTGCGGGTTGGTGAATGTCACATGTCTTCAAATTTTTGGTTCTAGGACAAGCCGGTTTCCTCACGATATTTTCCTTCACCGTTTTTGAGAGCAGTGGTGATGAAATAAATTACAATAAATTCGAAATAAAAAAAACTTTTTAAAAACAAGCTTTCAATTAAATTGGCTAAAAAGAAGAAAATAAACTTTTCCTTTATAACTTTTATTATCAATTTATAACGGCATTACACAATTTATATGATACAAAAGCTTGTCGCGAGATTTTAAAAATATTAAAATCAATAGATGAAGTTATTTAACTTATTTAATTAATGAAGTTATATTTAGCTGTGTATTTACAGAGTTAAATCTCGCGACAAGCTTTTATATCATATAAATTGTGTAATGCCGTTATAAATTGATAGTAAAAGTTATAAAGGAAAAGTTTATTTTCTTCTTTTTAGCCAATTTAATTGAAAGCTTGTTTTTAAAAAGTTTTTTTTATTTCGAATTTATTTTTTACTTTTTAGTTATACCTTATTTAAATCACATTTGTTTTCTCAGCAAGTCCTTTTATTTGTTACCCATATTATAGGAAAACATAAGAAACTTAGTCTGCTATCTTTAGAAGTCTGCCAAGATTTTTTTTTTATGGTAGGTAAAATCATCCAATGACATGCCCTGCCCTTGGGCTTGGTTCGGTTTGTTACCGGACGGACGGACAGCGAGCTACCCATTGCCCTCCGTCCGCAAGTCCGCGCCTACGGTGGCAGGAAATCGGGATCGGAATTACGGCGGCGACTGCGGCGTGAGCACCGTTGCCTGATGCGGTCGGCCTCCTCTTTTGCTAGCATTACTGCTTCGCAGAAGGAGGTGACCACCTGAGAAGTCTACCAGGTTGCATTTATGAAACAAAAATGATGGTGGTGGATCGTAAGACTAACAATCAACCTAACTTACATGAAATAGCCAATTGCGAAGTTGTCTAGAGTTTATCTACCTGGGATCCACAATCACAAATACTGGAAAATGCGGAGAAGATTCAAGCACCGTTAAAAGATTGACGCTTTTGAAATGTGACGCTGGAGGCGTCTACTGAGGATAAAACAGACTACTCACCGTACTAACGTTTCCATTCTTAAAGAGCTTTGCATTAAAACAAAAACTTTCGTCGATTGTGCAACAGCGAATTTTTAAGATGTTTGGATATATCATAGGCAATTAAAGCTCTTTGGAACGTTTACTGGTACAGGAAAGAGTAGACTACATTCTCGCGGCCAATCGCCTACCAGATGGACAGAACTCACTAAATCATCTTCGAAGTGTTCCCTCATTGAATGTACACGAAGTTCCATGAATAGAGAGAGATGGTGAAGTCTCGCAAAAGCCGCAACCAACCTACCAGACGATCCAGAAACACTACCACTCCACCAAGAGTATTTATTTATTTATTTATTTATTTACACTTTATTGTACAACAAGATTACAAGTATTATAAAGGGAAACCATAGAAAAAAGAAAAACATACAATCGGCGGCCTTATCGCACTCTGCGATTTCTTCCAGACAACCTAGGACTATGACTACCAGTATGACTGAGAAAAAGGAAAATATTGGATTTAGACTAATGTCACTTTATTTTTCAAGTTACTCTCTGCAAGCCCTTTCAATTGGTACCTATTTTGTAGGAGTATATTAAAACTAATTAGTACGATCGATGGGTTTGTGTCGTTTAACTGCGGAGTTCCAATGACCACGATCCAGCTCCATCATCAGACCCTGGTTACCATATAGGATCCAAGTACTCATCATTAAAAACCAAATGAGCCTAAAGTCGATGGGATTATATCGTTTAATTGCGGAGTTCTTATGGCAACCTTCCAACTCCATCATCAGACCCTGGCTACCATACATGATCAAAGTACTCATCAATACTAATCAATCTAGCTCAAACTCGATGGGGTCGTATCGTTTAACTGCGGAGTTCCTATGACCACCTTCCGGCTTCATCATCAGACCCTGGCGAACATATAAGATGAAAGTACTCGTCAATACAAACTAAATGAGCCTAAATTCGATGGGGTTGTGTCGTTTAAGTGCGGAGTTCCTGTGACCACCTTCCAGTTCCATTATCAGACCTTGGTTACCATATAGGGTGAAAGTACTCGTCAATACGAATCAAACGAGCCCAAATTCGATGGGGTTGTATCGTTTAACTGCCGAGTTCCTATGATCACCTTCCGGCTCCATCATCAGACCCTGGCTATCATACAGGATCAAAGTACTCGGCAATACGAATCAAACGAGCCCAAATTCGATGGGGTTGTATCGTTTAACTACGGAGTTCCTATGACCACCTTCCGACTCCATCATCAGACCCTGGCTACCATACATGATCAAAGTACTCGTCAATACTAATCAAACGAGCTCAAACTCGATGGGGTCGTATCGTTTAACTGCGGAGTTCCTATGACCACCTTCCAGCTCCATCATCAGACCCTGGCGAACATATAGGATGAAAGTACTCGTCAATACAAACTAAACGAGCCCAAATTCGATGGGGTTGTGTCGTTTAAGTGCGGAGTTCCTGTGACCACCTTCCAGTTCCATCATCAGACCTTGGTTATCATATAGGGTGAAAGTACTCGTCAATACGAATCAAACGAGCCCAAATTCGATGAGGTTGTATCGTTTAACTGTGGAGTTCCTATGACCACCTTCCGACTCCATCATCAGACCCTGGCTACCATACATGATCAAAGTACTCGTCAATACTAATCAAACGAGCTCAAACTCGATGGGATCGTATCGTTTAACTGCGGAGTTCCTATGACCACCTTCCAGCTCCATCATCAGACCCTGGCGAACATATAGGATGAAAGTACTCGTCAATACAAACTAAACGAGCCCAAATTCGATGGGGTTGTGTCGTTTAAGTGCGGAGTTCCTATGATCACCTTCCGGCTCCATCATCAGACCCTGGCTATTATACAGGATCAAAGTACTCGTCAGTGCTAATCAAGCAAGCTCAAACTCGATGGGGTTGTATTATTTTATTGCTGAGT
Source organism: Leucania comma (assembly GCA_958295575.1). Taxonomy (NCBI): domain Eukaryota; kingdom Metazoa; phylum Arthropoda; class Insecta; order Lepidoptera; family Noctuidae; genus Leucania; species Leucania comma. Next base: position 2,507,448 of record OY282479.1, on the reverse strand, counting down.
TCCTATGGCTACCGTCTAGCTCCATCATCAGATCAGCTCCAAGTTATCATAATGTTGTATTGTCACCTGATTTACACATGCATGTAAAATTTCAGCTCAATCGGTTGAAGATATCTGCTTCAAAATTGAGTTGCAAGATTTGAGCCGAACATACATAGTTACATACAGTGCAAGCTAATAGAAAGCTTGTAAAAAGTAATTCGCCTGGCTGGGTTTGAACCCGCGACCTACAACTCGTAAGTCGGGGCCGTTACCACTCGGCCACCACTGCTCTCACACAACAACAATTGTTGTGTGAGATTAGCATAGTAAAGGATTAATTTGAGGTTCAGTCACAGGATAGGGTAACGTTTTTTTTTCTTTCAGTACTTTTACTTGACCAAAGATAAAGTAACAAATGAAACTTAAAAAAGTCAAGAAAAGATAAAAGATGTACCACTTCCTAAATGGAACTATTAAACGGTGCCTTTGCAACTCTCAAAGTCAGACAATGTACAGTCGCGAACACAACGGGAAGCAATTAATGATCGCACAAATTGACTCCGGCTTCCATTCGTCTTGTTCATTTGTCGGAAATATTTTTTTTTTGTTTGTTGTTTAAATGAGTTTTTGGTGCGTTTTTTCGGAACGTTAATTGAAGTTAGATATTTCGTGTTTATTTTTGTACGATATTTTGTAGATCGTACTAAATAACATAAAAATAAAATTAAAAAGTGAAAAACCAAAAAAAAAAAATAGCTTTTCAGCCTTTTAATTTCATTTAAAAAACCTTTCTCTTAGGTTTTTTTTTTAATTAAAGTTGAGTGTCACTGAGTCGAGGGTCCGCAATATGCAAAAGTTTATTTAGCTTTAACGAATAGAAAATACCTTATAGTTTCAGTTTCAAATGTACGGTACTATTTTTTTTTTTTTTGTATATCAATCTGTAAGCTTACCTAGGTTCTTTACATAGTGGTAAGATTATGTCAGCTTACAAACAAAAAAACCGCATCAAAATCAGTTATTCGTGTAGGATCTACGATGGCATGGACACAGACAGTCACGTCAAACTTATAACTCCCCTCTATCATACATGTTTATACTTGAAACACCGCGCAACACTACGTTCCACATACTGTTTTCAATATTACGGAATGGAGATTTCGAGCACTGTGCTTAGAAAAAAAAAAAAATGCAAAGTCATGGTCCAGCTAGCCAAGTTACAATAGTTTCGTTTAGCGTGAACGCTTGGAGTTGGCCACGCTCACAATTCTTTTGTTCTGACCACGTGAGACGTGGCATTGAGATGACGTCAGAACAAAGAAATTAAGGCCGTGGCTAACTCCAAGCGTTCACACTAAACGAAACGATTGTAACTTGGCTAGGGGGGCTGGTCTTTTCTATTTTGCCCAACTTCGCGTCTGTATAAACACAGCCGTTACGTTTGTTTACAAATACATTTTTCATTTTCTTTAATTGTTTTGACAAGAAAGACATTATGAGATATGACATAAATTTTTGAGACAAGAGATATTCAACATTTTACCAAATTAATGATTTTCCAATATTAATTTGCCTGATCGTTATTAAGGTGAAATTGCCAACATCAATCAGCTTGCTCGATATTGAAGGATCTATTTGATTAAATTCGATGTTTCCGTAATGTTATTACTTCAGGATTGGGTAGGTACGATTTGAAGCACAAGAACTCAGAATTAATCGGCTATTATTGCACCAATAGAATAATATTATTAAGAGATCAAAATTAATAACGCGTTAAACCTTTAAATTGTTTGATTCTTCATTCATCATCATTTCAGCCGAAAGACATTCACTGCTAGACATAGGTCTGTCTCAAGTGTAGCCACAGTGACCAGTCCTATGCACCTCGTATCCATTGGATTCCTGTATCTCTTACCAGGTCATCGGTTTAACTTCTGGTAGGTCTTCTAACGTTGCGTCTTTTGATTCGCAGCCGCCACTTCAGAACCTTTCGACCTTATGTAGTATCTGTTTTGCTATCAATGTACACTGCTCACTGTGACTTAAGTTTTACGATTCTTCAGGCTATCTACGCGTCGGTAATCTTGAGTCTCCTCATTTCTAATTCGATCATACAAGGAAACTATGAACACTTATTTGATTGGAATTTCTCTTTGCCTAGTCTTATCTCATTTCATTTGGGATCGGCTCTCCACATCATTTTTCGCCAGACATTTCGGTTCTGGGTTGTCGAGAACTTTAACAGCTCTCGAGTGCTTCTTCAAGTTCAACGGGGCTGGCTCTGATAAGGACGATATCATCCGCGTTAAGTCCTAAGGTGGTTCCTTCTGTATACTTGTAGTAAGGTATTCCATGACAAAATTAAAAAGAAGGGGCTCAGAGCTGATCCCTGGTTTACACCGACTCCTATTTCAAATTCATCACTTATTCTTGCCAAGCTTTTTATCTTCGTTGAAACTTTATGGTACATGTTGGCAATAACATCAATGTTGATAAGCTCTGATAGATAAGCTTTCGCGGCACACGATCAAATGCCTTTTCAAGTTCAATAAAGGCTAAGTGAGAGTCTTTCTTTATGTCTCTCCGCTTCTCTAACAAGATTCTCAAACTGTGCAGCGCATCTGTTGTGGATTTTCCCGCCACAAAACCACATTGGTTTTTGTCAGACTTGTTGGTCGTACTAGTCGGTTATTAATGACTCTTGATTGATTGGGAATGAAAATTTTGTTGTGAAATTCGAAACATGAGTCCTGCATTAGTACCAGTCATTATTTGCTTACATTTGGTCTCTCCATGTTAAAGTTTTCTTACACTCTAAACCTTTCTAACATTTATTTAGAATCTCAACAAAACTTGATTTACTTTTAGAAACAACCTAAAACAATATTTTAAAAGAAATAAGTACTGGATTTTTTGTAGGTAATATTCATAAGAATTTCTCCAAGGATTTTTGTTGTATGAATCTAGTTAGAGATATCAAATCAAATTATCCTGTAAGAGATATCAATTGAAATTTCTTCAGTTGTTACTTTGTTAAACAAGATTTTAAAAGAAATCAATACTTGTAGCAAACCGTCTTAGGACGTTGGGGTATTGTGACGATACGGTGATTAGTCGCCATATCGCCACAATACCCCAACGCCTACGTGACTACGATTTATGCGTATAATGGATTACTCTTGATAGACTGTTGCCCGGCCGGCTCACGCGGCGCTCTGATTGGTTCCCGCGGTTCGCTGCCAGGAAAGACTGACAGAAGAATTCACGCGGGTTTGAGCTCTCATGTAATAAATTCGAAATAAAAAAAACTTTTTAAAAACAAGCTTTCAATTAAATTGGCTAAAAAGAAGAAAATAAACTTTTCCTTTATAACTTTTATTATCAATTTATAACGGCATTACACAATTTATATGATACAAAAGCTTGTCGCGAGATTTTAAAAATATTAAAATCAATAGATGAAGTTATTTAACTTATTTAATTAATGAAGTTATATTTAGCTGTGTATTTACAGAGTTAAATCTCGCGACAAGCTTTTATATCATATAAATTGTGTAATGCCGTTATAAATTGATAGTAAAAGTTATAAAGGAAAAGTTTATTTTCTTCTTTTTAGCCAATTTAATTGAAAGCTTGTTTTTAAAAAGTTTTTTTTATTTCGAATTTATTTTTTACTTTTTAGTTATACCTTATTTAAATCACATTTGTTTTCTCAGCAAGTCCTTTTATTTGTTACCCATATTATAGGAAAACATAAGAAACTTAGTCTGCTATCTTTAGAAGTCTGCCAAGATTTTTTTTTTATGGTAGGTAAAATCATCCAATGACATGCCCTGCCCTTGGGCTTGGTTCGGTTTGTTACCGGACGGACGGACAGCGAGCTACCCATTGCCCTCCGTCCGCAAGTCCGCGCCTACGGTGGCAGGAAATCGGGATCGGAATTACGGCGGCGACTGCGGCGTGAGCACCGTTGCCTGATGCGGTCGGCCTCCTCTTTTGCTAGCATTACTGCTTCGCAGAAGGAGGTGACCACCTGAGAAGTCTACCAGGTTGCATTTATGAAACAAAAATGATGGTGGTGGATCGTAAGACTAACAATCAACCTAACTTACATGAAATAGCCAATTGCGAAGTTGTCTAGAGTTTATCTACCTGGGATCCACAATCACAAATACTGGAAAATGCGGAGAAGATTCAAGCACCGTTAAAAGATTGACGCTTTTGAAATGTGACGCTGGAGGCGTCTACTGAGGATAAAACAGACTACTCACCGTACTAACGTTTCCATTCTTAAAGAGCTTTGCATTAAAACAAAAACTTTCGTCGATTGTGCAACAGCGAATTTTTAAGATGTTTGGATATATCATAGGCAATTAAAGCTCTTTGGAACGTTTACTGGTACAGGAAAGAGTAGACTACATTCTCGCGGCCAATCGCCTACCAGATGGACAGAACTCACTAAATCATCTTCGAAGTGTTCCCTCATTGAATGTACACGAAGTTCCATGAATAGAGAGAGATGGTGAAGTCTCGCAAAAGCCGCAACCAACCTACCAGACGATCCAGAAACACTACCACTCCACCAAGAGTATTTATTTATTTATTTATTTATTTACACTTTATTGTACAACAAGATTACAAGTATTATAAAGGGAAACCATAGAAAAAAGAAAAACATACAATCGGCGGCCTTATCGCACTCTGCGATTTCTTCCAGACAACCTAGGACTATGACTACCAGTATGACTGAGAAAAAGGAAAATATTGGATTTAGACTAATGTCACTTTATTTTTCAAGTTACTCTCTGCAAGCCCTTTCAATTGGTACCTATTTTGTAGGAGTATATTAAAACTAATTAGTACGATCGATGGGTTTGTGTCGTTTAACTGCGGAGTTCCAATGACCACGATCCAGCTCCATCATCAGACCCTGGTTACCATATAGGATCCAAGTACTCATCATTAAAAACCAAATGAGCCTAAAGTCGATGGGATTATATCGTTTAATTGCGGAGTTCTTATGGCAACCTTCCAACTCCATCATCAGACCCTGGCTACCATACATGATCAAAGTACTCATCAATACTAATCAATCTAGCTCAAACTCGATGGGGTCGTATCGTTTAACTGCGGAGTTCCTATGACCACCTTCCGGCTTCATCATCAGACCCTGGCGAACATATAAGATGAAAGTACTCGTCAATACAAACTAAATGAGCCTAAATTCGATGGGGTTGTGTCGTTTAAGTGCGGAGTTCCTGTGACCACCTTCCAGTTCCATTATCAGACCTTGGTTACCATATAGGGTGAAAGTACTCGTCAATACGAATCAAACGAGCCCAAATTCGATGGGGTTGTATCGTTTAACTGCCGAGTTCCTATGATCACCTTCCGGCTCCATCATCAGACCCTGGCTATCATACAGGATCAAAGTACTCGGCAATACGAATCAAACGAGCCCAAATTCGATGGGGTTGTATCGTTTAACTACGGAGTTCCTATGACCACCTTCCGACTCCATCATCAGACCCTGGCTACCATACATGATCAAAGTACTCGTCAATACTAATCAAACGAGCTCAAACTCGATGGGGTCGTATCGTTTAACTGCGGAGTTCCTATGACCACCTTCCAGCTCCATCATCAGACCCTGGCGAACATATAGGATGAAAGTACTCGTCAATACAAACTAAACGAGCCCAAATTCGATGGGGTTGTGTCGTTTAAGTGCGGAGTTCCTGTGACCACCTTCCAGTTCCATCATCAGACCTTGGTTATCATATAGGGTGAAAGTACTCGTCAATACGAATCAAACGAGCCCAAATTCGATGAGGTTGTATCGTTTAACTGTGGAGTTCCTATGACCACCTTCCGACTCCATCATCAGACCCTGGCTACCATACATGATCAAAGTACTCGTCAATACTAATCAAACGAGCTCAAACTCGATGGGATCGTATCGTTTAACTGCGGAGTTCCTATGACCACCTTCCAGCTCCATCATCAGACCCTGGCGAACATATAGGATGAAAGTACTCGTCAATACAAACTAAACGAGCCCAAATTCGATGGGGTTGTGTCGTTTAAGTGCGGAGTTCCTATGATCACCTTCCGGCTCCATCATCAGACCCTGGCTATTATACAGGATCAAAGTACTCGTCAGTGCTAATCAAGCAAGCTCAAACTCGATGGGGTTGTATTATTTTATTGCTGAGTTCCTATGGCTACCGTCTAGCTCCATCATCAGATCAGCTCCAAGTTATCATAATGTTGTATTGTCACCTGATTTACACATGCATGTAAAATTTCAGCTCAATCGGTTGAAGATATCTGCTTCAAAATTGAGTTGCAAGATTTGAGCCGAACATACATAGTTACATACAGTGCAAGCTAATAGAAAGCTTGTAAAAAGTTCCACATAGGGATTACCGTTTGTGAATTCGAGTCTCTTAGTCTAAGTTTTCTTCACACTAAAATACAATCACATCAACTAATAATAAACACTTATAAGTTGTCTTCTTGACTTTAATTTAGTGTTCAATGCAAAATACTGTGATTTATACAATACGTGTAAAAAAAATCCAAAGAAGATATTAAAGTAAAAAACGTAATTTAAAAAATTGTATGAATATCAAATCAAATCTCTTCAGTCGTTACTTTATTAAATAAAATCAAATCATATAAACGCATAAGCGACAAATCAAATTACCTTGGAATTTTTTTTATCAGTCAAAGAAGATTCTTACCTACTGATTTCATACAATTAGATTTTCTTCAATTGAATGTTACGTACATGGAATAAAATTTTGGGGTTCCATAATGTATTTTTTAATCCACTTACTCGAAAAACCACTCTTTTGGATTTATGAACAAAGATTTAGAAATAGAACTATTCCTTAATTGTAATCATATCGATATTCTTTGTATAACAGAACACTGGCTTAAAAGCCACCAGTTCATGTTTAATTTTAGTAATCACCAGGTTGGTAGTTCATTTAGCAGAACTAATGCCTTACGTGGTGGCTCATTGATTTTAGTTAGTAACCACCTTAAATTTAAGGAACGTAAGGATATTGTGAGTCTATCTGTTGAGCGGTCAATTGAAATAGCCTGTATTGAGTTGGACAAGTTTATTATATTAAGTGTGTACAAACCCCCCTCTGGATTGTATGACTGCTTTGAAAAGGTAATGGATGAAGTGTTTAACAAGATCTGTAATTCAAACAAATACATAATCACTTGTGGTGATTTTAATGTTAATCTACTAGAAAACTCAGCTTTATGTAGCAAAATCATAAGTCTATTTCAGTCATACAATCTTGTTAATTTGTTTTTGGAGCCCACAAGAGTAACTCCTACTAGTGCCACTTGCATAGATAATATTTATACTGATGTTATACCTAGCCACAAAAACATTATAAATTTACTAGATTCTGATCACTGTGGGCAATTAATTACTTTTCAAAACCCAAACATCAAAGTGGCTAAAAAGAATATCACTGTTAACCCGAAAACTGCAAATCGCTTAGAAAGTTTTAAAACTAAACTCATTAATAATTTACCAGTTTTGTCAACATTAGATGATCTGAATCATCAATATGAGAGTTTTTTTAACATGTACTGTAAGCAATTTAATTCCACTTTTATACCCAAAACTATATTGGTTAATAGTAATGTATCTTTCAGTGAATGGGCTACTATTGGTATCCATAAAAGCAGAACGCGACTTTATGAATTGTATGATGAAAGAATTCTTGTAAACACTGCTGAGTTTAGTTTATATGTTAAAAATTATTCAAAATTATTCAAAAAAATATGTTCAACCGCAAAAGCGCGTTATTTGAGTTCCAAAATTAAAAATAGTAGTAATATAATTAAAACAACTTGGAATATTATAAATAGCGAAACTGGAAAGTCTAAAAAACCGTGTAATGATTATAGCCTTATAATAAATGACAATGTGGTCAATTCGGACTCACAGGTTGCCGCGGCTTTTGAAAAGTTCTTTTCAGAGATCCCCATATTAACTACAAAATCACTGAACTCATCACCTACTGATGCAGAGTCTTTGCTCAAAGAAAATGTAAAAGTTTGCGATTCCGATTTTAATTTTGAACATGTTACTTATGTAGATATAATTAAAACCTTTAATACTTTGAATGTAAAAAAGACTACAGATTTATGGGGAAATTCTGTGGATGTTGTAAAGTCTATTATAAACGTAGTAGCTCCCAGTTTAGCACTTATTTTTAATAATTGTATTGATCGTGGCGAGTTTCCTGACTTAATGAAATATAGTAAAATAATACCATTGTTTAAAACGGGTAGTACATCTGACCCCACGAATTATAGACCCATCTCAGTGCTACCCACCTTTAGTAAAATATTTGAAAAACTAATTTTACAACAGTTACAAAGATTTTTTAATACACATAAATTATTACACACTAAACAGTTTGGTTTTACAAGGGGTCGTTCAACAACCGATGCCGGTGTTGAACTTTTAGGACATATTTATAATGCATGGGAAGACAAATGCGATGTCCTGGGCATTTTTTGTGATTTGTCCAAGGCCTTTGATTGTGTTCTCCATGAAACATTAATCAGGAAACTTCACCATTACGGAATCCGGAACTCCTCCCTGGATCTTCTTACTTCATATTTGAGTGATAGGATTCAGAGAGTTGACGTGAACGGAATAAGATCACCCGGGTCTGTAGTGTCAATGGGTGTACCCCAAGGTTCAATTCTTGGCCCATTTTTATTTCTTATTTATATAAATGATTTGCCTTACCTTATAAAGGATAACCATGATATAGTGTTGTTTGCAGACGACACTTCGCTTTTGTTTAAACTTAAACGTCAGCAGCCGGTTACTGACGATATAAATATTGCCCTTTCAAAAATAGTACACTGGTTTAATGTTAATAACTTACTTCTTAATGAAAAAAAAACTAAATTTGTAAAGTTTACGATGCCTAATGTTAGGCAAGTGGAAACTAGTGTGCTAATAAAAGGTAAAGAATTGAGTCCTGAAGGTACTACAGTGTTCTTGGGCTTAACTCTTGATGCTAAGCTTCAGTGGGGCCCACACATTGATAAGTTGTCAAAAAAACTTGGTTCTGCAGCATATGCTGTTAGACAAATACGAAATCTAACTGATTTAGAGACAGCCCGCTTAGTTTATTTCAGTTATTTCCACAGCGTAATGTCGTACGGTATTTTATTGTGGGGAAATGCCGCTGATATTCAGACGATTTTTGTTTTACAGAAAAGGGCTATTCGTTCAATTTATAAATTAAGTCCCAGATGCTCCCTTAGAGATACATTTAAAACTATTAATATTTTGACTGTGCCATCTCAGTATATCTATGAAAATATTTTGTATGTTCACAAAAATAGAAATTTGTTTAAAAAGTACAGTGATATTCACAACGTGAATACTAGGAACAAACACAAATTAGTGGTTCCTGCGACTAGACTCAGAAAAATAGGAGGCTCATTTAGATGCCAATGTATACACTTTTATAATAAGATTCCCAGTCCTATTCAGGAACTTAGCCTTAATAAATTCAAAAAACTTGTAAAACGGAAACTTTGCCAGAAGGCTTTTTATACTGTAAAAGAGTATCTCGAGGACAAAACGGCTTGGGATTGACCTGCTCCAGTACTCACTATATTTGTTGTTATTTCATTTACTTTTTTTTTTTTTTTTTAAATTGCCCTTCTTTATTATTTGTTTATTTAATTTGACGATTATTGTCATTTTACAATTTGACATTAACAATTACTTTTATAATTTTTATTTTTTTATTTTAGCAATATTAACGCTGTAAAATTACATTTTTGTATATTTTATTATTGTGAATTTGGGGACTATGTGGATTTTTTTTTTCTCGTTTTTCTCTAATTTTAATTAATGTCTGACAGTTATGAGTACTTTTTGCGGCCTACCCAAATGTCCTTTCTTTGGTATTGTTCGTCAAGTCGTTGAGCTCCTTAGTAGTCCTGAGTTGAGCTTTACGAATACTGACAAATGCTTGCACTGACTGGACAGGTCCACTCAGAACTGTGTGGTTCTTTCTTCAAAAGACCATCCCAGACACTAATCTGCATGGTTCTCATATGTTTTGACCATTACTTGTTTGCTGTATGGACTTTAAAAGAGACTTTGACCCCTGAGTTTGTTTCGGTGTTTCTTCTCAGGGTAGTCAGCTAGGAAACACCGGCCTCATCTAGTTAAAATTGACGAAAAAAAAAATTGACGTGTAAAAGTGTTTTTGAGAACCTATTTGCAAAAATAAAATATCATTTATCATTTATCATATCATTAGGCACGTGACTTACTGTTTTTCAAACTAGTGCGGAAAAGTGCTCCAGCACACCCTTGCCACATTTTATTGGATTTATTGTATCAGATTAAACTAACGAAGGTTGACCGGTTACTCATGGGGGTAATCTGTTTATTTATTTCTTCATACCTTTAGTGAAAAACGTCGTTTGATACACATGGAAAGACAAAACTATAGTGAACAAAAAAAACCCGAAAAAAGAAAACGTTTTCTGAAAAAAATATTATTACTTAAACGAAGCAGTATTTAGCATTCCCAAAGTTAACTGTTGTTTATTTTGCAAATATGTTTTAAAAACACACTCGTCAATATTTTTTTTTTTCGTCAGTAAACTACATATGGCCGTATTGGTTTAAGGAAGATTGGGGGCGTGGTGGGAATATCTTGCTCTCTTGTTAGCACACTTAATCTAAAGGCAGTCACATATAATATTTCAGTATAATATGCACCTTTATACTGTATTTAGCATTATTGAACTAATTTGAAAATTTCTTCCTATTTCCGTGTTTGGTCGAATTTACTTTTTGACACAAAAACAAAACCGCTCAAGTGCGAGTCGAACTTGCGCATGAAGGATTAGGGCCACAAAATCACGGTCGTTGTATGGAAGCCTCATTTGAATATATTATACTTACTTTTTTCTGTTTTTAGTATTTATATATTTTATTGTACACCTCATAATTTAAATTTAATTGTATATAAAAACAAATTATGAGTTCCCTTACTTATTTTTTTTTTTACTATTTTTTTTCAGAATTAAAAAAAAAATACATTTCAAATCTTAGTTACAATTTAATTTAATGTGTAATTTTAAAATTTTAATTTATTGTAATTTATGATTTTGATTTAATTTAATGTTTTTAGTATATATATATTTTTTGTAATAATTTATAATAATAATTAGACTATATGTAATTTTTAACATAAATTTAGTAAAGATTTTATATATAGTGTATATTTAATTATCCAGCGGCATTTACTGCCGGCAATTTTACGTGTTAATATGTGGATAATGCAGTGGGCTGCAATATTGTGGAGTCATTTGTACTGTCTTTTTTTATATACATGTATTGTAGCTGTTTATTTTCCCATAAATAAATAAATAAATAATGTGGACAGGATAAACATTTACAATAACGATGTGTAGTGTAAGTGTACAATGTGCGGTCTTATTGCACAGGAAAATCTCTAACAGAATATCTTAGGATGAACCTTAATATTCTATCATCGGACGACCCGACGAACGACGAGTATCCACCCTTACGTTGTTCCCGTAGGCGCGGGCTCGCGGACGGCGGGCAATGGGTAGCTCGCTGTCCGTCCGTCCGGTAACAGACCGGTCCGAGCTCAAGTCATTTACGGCGCGCACTGTTCCCGCGCGCCTCAAGGAGTTGTCAGCAAACTGTAGGGGCCCGACAGGGCCGAAGCCTACTGGGGTCAAAGGGTATGTGAAAATGGCACCCGGGGCCCTGGGACCAAGGCGAAGAATGGAGCGGGGTAGGTTTTTAGTCAGTAAGAGTCTGACACTACTTCCCGCTCCACCCAAGGGCGTGATTTGTCATTGGATGATTTTACCTACCGAAAAAAAAAACCCTTACGTTGTTAAAACCTCTACGGTTCGAACCAAGCGTTTCGCTTCATCGCCACGTACATCGAGGGACCGGAACAACTTGCCTGCTGCGGTCTTTCTGTCCGATTATAATTTAGGTTTCTTCAAGGCTAGGGCGAATAGGCTCCTAATAAACTAGTGATCATCTGCGAATCGCAATCAAGCACTACTTTATATCAATTAAAAAAAAAAAGAATACATCATCTGTGAAAATTTTAACTGTCTAACTATCACGGTTCATGAGATACAGCCTGGTGACAGACGGGCGGACAGCGGAGTCTCAGCAAAACGTTCCTGTTTTTACCCTTTGAGTATGAAACCCTAAAAATTGAGTCTAGTACTGATTTCATTAGTTTATCTTAATCATCTTTTAAATATGGAATATCTCTTAGTCAACGAAGCATATAAACCCATCTACCCGAGATAGAATCTACTAAATTATAAGCACTTCTTAACAAGAAGTTTCGCATAGCGGGTGCATATTTGAAATGCCGACTTTGGAATTTACTAAATAACTTATGAAAAGTGAAGTTTTCCGCCTGTAGTGGAGTTTCTTATGGTGAGTGGTGTAAGTGGGAAGCTTAATGCGGTTTGATGCAGTTTGTGCGGGGAAGATGAAGTTCATATAGAAGTTTTTGTATGATGAGTATAAACCGCTATTTTTAATTTAGGGCTGATTTCATCATTCAATATAAAAACTTAGTTTAACTAAACTGAGCTCAGCGTAATCTAATTTAAAGACCTGTGTCGTAAACATGGGCGACAACAAAAGAATTGAAACTGAGTTTAGCGTAAACTAGGTTCAGGTCATCGCGGTGAAACGCAAAATGAAGCTATAATCTCGATTAGGCACTCAAACTGCGTTTTGTTTGAATGAATCGCGATTAGTTTATTGGTGAATTTGGCTCTTAGTATACAAAAAAATGTGACTCTATCAGCATCAATTACTGTTCATATTTGTGTAGTCAAAATATTATTATTATTATTATAATCATTCATAACAATTACTACTAGAAAATACTAAGCGCAGTGTTTTTCCATTTTTATTGCCATTCTTTCATTTATAATCAATATCCTGTACATTTTTTTCATAACTTGAGTGACATTTTGGGATATAAACAAATGCTCATAACTATATGCTGTTTTCTAATAAGTCCTCTAAGTATGTGTACTAATAAAAAAAATAGTGGTGTATTTGCGATGAAATGGTGAAGGTCTAAGGAATTCGGTGGATGCGAGACGCACAGGACTGACCATTACAACTCCCAACACTTGGGCAGGCCTATGCCCAACAGCGGACGTGTTTCGGCTGAAATGATGATGATGATGATGAGTGCGGATGACTCATAAGGTCGGGATTTGTGATTGGATGATTTTACCTACCATAAAAAAAAGATGTATTAACACATTTTACACGTTACACGTAAATAGCAAATAAACTATACAAATCACCTACATTTATATCTACAAGTTAACGTTTTGAAGACAAAATAATATATACTAATACTAAACACCACATACGTTATACACACAATGACGTGACGCATTGGATACGCACATTGTCGATGACGCGCCGGTGATATATTTCCATCCTGTGTTTACATCTACCGCCGCGTTGTTATATTCGTTTCTTACCAGTCACAAATCTACACTGTCCACTAGACATACGTGCGTTTGCACTGATAAATATAAGTGTTGAAAAATCTACCTGCGTTAACCTACCACTGTACTTATTGTGATCTTTATGATCGTTCCGGTTTTACCCGCTTGTATTACTGTGTTGTTGTGTTGTGTCTGAGGACAAAATATACTTGGAGATACGACGAAACTTTTATTCATCTACCTACCCAGTGAGTACACCACACGCACACACCATCCAAACAACCAAACGAATATAAGTGTATTTTATTTGAATATTCAGAATGTTAAAAGAAAATTCTTGTCACGTATTTACATAATATATATTGTGCTATCACAAACTGAAGCTTCACGCGGTGTCGACTTCGTCAATTCAACGTGATCATGATCGCAGAGCAACACACCACAAATGAAATAAACAATGGATGAGCTATTGTGATGGCTTACGTGACTGTGAACTTCACGTGTGTGTGGTGTTGCAATGAGTGAAGCGAAGCGGTCGTAATTAGTTGATTTGATATTTTCACCCGAACTTTGCGGTGCGGTGACTAATTTTTATAAATCCTAAAGTGGTGAATTTTACTCACGTAAAACAGAGCCATGGAGTTTCGTTGCATTTAATTGAACCGCATCGCTTTGCTACCGCAATCGCGTTGAAACGTCAACGAGGATACCGTGTTACTGATGACAATTTTCTGTATTAACATAGTTTATTGCGTAAACGTTCATTTTATCGAAACTGGACAAGCATCGTTTGATGACAAAGCAATTATCCCATATTATCTGACAAATTCTAAGGTTGATGCAATCGGTAAGGGAGGAGTTTTGAATTGAGTATTTTGAGTTAAAAGCGGCCAACCCGAGGTACTACTCATTTTCATACAACCGCTCTTACAGATTATGATTAAGTTATTTCACATCTTCCTCCAGATATTTTGGATATAACGATCTTTTGTGGATATTATTTATGCTTCTATAGAAATAAAAACATAAATTTGTGTAAAAGTAATCCAGTTAAGACCTCTGAAAATCTGCTATTTTATGTGAACTTTGGCCCTCCAAAAATATATTTATATACATTTATTGAAGCATTGCATATTTAATAGAGAATTTAAATGATGACAATTTTTTCTCAAAAACTTTTAAGGATTAGAAAAACTCATATGCCCTGGAACAAGTTTTGTAAAATATTCGAATAAATCACGGAATTGCCGAATTCCAACAGAGTTTTCCAGCGTTATCTCTCTTTTTTCGCGTTGCTTCTTCTTCGAACATCGCGTTGGATCGCGTTAGATGAAGCAATAAGCTTTTGAACCATGCAAGACGTTGACGATAGACGAGTCAAATGCTGAATTTTAACAGGTTTTTATGCTAAAAGAATGCCCTTTTGAATACCGTAATTAGAGACACAATAGAAAGACATTAGGTGGCGGACACCGGTGTCCTCTTGGGGCTTCACAGTTTAAATCAGAAATAGGGGTTTAGTGTAATAACTTGTACTAAATTATTTTTTGTAATTATTTTATTGTAAGCGGTAAATTAATATGAAACACTTCAAAAGAAGCGTCATTTAAAGTAAAAGCTACGGGTCGAGCGTGGCCGTTAGATGGCGCTAAACCAATATTTTTATTTTATTATGTTTTAAAAATATGTATTTTGGTCGAAATTCGTCCACTATTATACGTACGCTTCCTACAACTGTCGTCAAAATAACCGGCCATGCGCGTCTTGCATTTATAGGATTCCCGGGCCGTAACCAACATCAGGTTTTAATCTACTTTGTGGGAGGCCTCATCAAAGTCAATCCGCTTTACAGAAATAGAACAACAATACGAAGACCTCTAAATCCATACCTAGCAGTAAGTTACACGTTCTTACCATTAAATCGTTCTTCTTCTAACTTGTACCATACTCTAAAGCAGCTGGCGTAAAGCTCAAGAGAGAACTTAATTAAATTATGATGCCATGCCATTTTGCTGCGGTGACGACATAGTGATTCCAATTTTAACGACAGTATTATTTCCTTCATGTCGAGTTTCCTTGCGTGATCATATCCGCAAGAGAACCAAGGTTGCCGACATAGCACGAAGAATTGGGAAAAGGCACATTGCTCACAGAACAGATGGCCATTGGAACTGAAAGATTTTGGAGTGTCGACCGCGTACCAGAAGACGCAGTGTTGGAAGGCCTCCTACAAGGTGGACCGGTGACCGTTCATTGTGACGACATTTGGAGAGGCCTATGTCCTACAGTGGACGTCTCTTGGCTAGAATGATGATGATGATTATTTACTGGTAGGCTTTATGTGCGACATTGCTGTGATAGGCAAGTTACATACATATCTCATATAAGAGACAACGGTGTTGATATTATAACATATCGCCTTATACCTACCGCGAAAAAAATCTGGTCACCTAACTGGTCAAAATTGAGTACATTTTGACCAGTTAGGCGACCAGATTTTTTAACAAAAACTTGGCAAAAAAAATATTACCGGACTTGAAATCGCAAAAAAAATCTACCAAGTTCAGTACACTTTGACCAGTTAGGCGAACATAAATGTATTGGCAGATTTTTTTCGCAATTTCAGGTTTGGTCCCATAGTAAAAGTTGTTATCATGACTACAATCACGTGTTTAAGTATCGTTCACTAATTACCAGTCACCTTATATTATATCCTTTACAAACGTTCCTTCCTACATACGTATATTTCATTTCATAGAGTCAGAGGTGTACCCGTGTCTGCGACATATTGACCCGGGGCAATGAAGCGCTCACCTTTGCTAGAACTGCGGTTTGAGCTAATAGAATGGTCAGTAGAGAAATGGTACAATGCTTGATTTATGTATTTTGTGTCCATTTTAGACAAAGATTTGGTAAAAAGGTTGTTTATAAGTACATTACAAAAGCAAATGAAAAAAAAACTAGTTTGTAGAAGGTTGGTGTCTAGTGCCTAGTAAACTTGCTGACAATGAGCAATGAGCAGCTTGCCCTCCACCCGTCCGGTAAGGACGATACCCGAGTCGACCGCCCGTAATGTTTCACGCGGCTCAAAGAGATATCAGTAAAATCATAGGGGGCGCAGCAAGGCTGAAGCCTACTAGGGCCATGGGTAGAGTTCGAAAGGGGGCCCCGTGGTGTTAGGACGCAAAGGGTAACTGAACGTTCCAGTTACTATAAGTCACAGTGTTTTTTAACGAACTTTTCGAAAACGGTTTGACCGATTTTTAGATTTTTTAATGTATATTTGGTAGGTGTAAGAATGGGTCGTGGGGCTCTTTGGACTGGGACTGAGGTCTCAATTTCTACCTTATTAGTATGTGGGTAACTCACATAATATTTATACAGTTCTGTACCTACACATTACACGTAAAAACTAAATATAGAAACTACTCACATTTATTTATAATATATATATATTCACATATAAACATTATTATATATTTATTTTTCTAAGTTAATAACACAACACATACTACACACTAACACATACTACACACTAACACTAAACACAAATACGTTAAACACACAATAACGTGACGCATTGGACACGCGCATTATCGATGACGCGCCGGCGATATATTTCCATCTACCGCCGCGTTGTTATATTCGTTTCTCACCAGTCTCGATTTGCGCTGTACGCTAGACATACGTGCGCTTGCACCGAAAAATATAAGTGTTGACAATCTACCTGCGTTAACCTACCGCAGCTGTGCTTAAAGACATTATTATCGCTGCTATAATATTATACCTGCTTGTGCTTGGCTCATTTGCGCCTTCTATAATAACTGTGTAGTTGTGTTGTGTGTGGAGAAGAATATACTTGGAGATACTACGGCGAAGGAATTTTATACATCCACCTGCCCAGTGAGTACCTACACCACAAACACACAATCCCAAACAACCAAACCTATATATTTTTTTTTTAGAACGTAGTCTTTTTGGACCACAAATAAAATGAATACAGTTTTTTTTGGTAACTGTACTTTAATGTTTTTTACCTTATACTCCCATAAATCTAATCAAGATTATTTTTTTTATTAGTGGCAGTTTGGACCACAGTCTCGGCACCATTGGCCCTAAAAATAGGTGGTAGCCTATGTTGTACCCTTCTACAGCTACCCCCATTTTTTATGTTTTAATTTATAGGACAGACAGACAGTTAGTATTAAAATACTTAGTTTAAATGTAGCATGCTTGGCATGTAATAACTAAACACTAAGTATTAAATATAAGCGTTTAAACTCACTGTAAACATATTTCACGAAAAGCTTTTCCGTAACATATATTGTTGCCGACGGTACAAAATAAATAAATAAAAATAATCTACAAAAGGATGTATATCTCAATGCCTATTTCTCACTTGTACGATTGATGTGTTTACACATCATGGTAAGGCCTATGATCCTTACAATTCCGTGTCTACTTGATTAACTGTAGGTACTAGGATTTCTACTTATTTTCCACTGCTCAACTTCAGATTTCCCACACTAATTTTAAACCAAAATAAAATACTGCTTTGTATTGCAAATGAACTTCAATCTGTTTCGTTTGTGGCATAAACAGAGCGAGAAAGTAATCCATATTCATAACGCAAGAAAACTTAACGACTACGGTTTGTATATTTTTGTGTTGATTTTACATAAAAACTATGTTCTGTTACAGTTGTTAATTGCTGAATAAACGAGATAAATGGCTGTTGTTTCTTGTAGTTTATGTATTGTATTTTATTTTCAGAAAGATAGGTACTCTATTTTTTTTATTGAAACGCAAAATGAAATTTAGGGTAAAGTGTTTAGGTGCAGGACTAGTTTATGAATATTTTAAGAGCTTAATTGTTTTTCTGTCATGTTTTCATACTAGTTATTTAAACTTATTTTACAAAGTGTAATAGCATAGTAAAATCAGCCTTTTAATATTCCCACAGCTGAGACTCAGACCATTTCTCGAATATGTCGAATATACTCGAATGGGCCGTTATCTACCATACGGGCCCATTGCGGGTTGGTGGATGTAAGGTCTTCGAATTTTTGGTTCTAAGACATACCGCTTTCCTCACGATGTTTTTCATTACCATTTTGAGAGCAGTGGTGATGCCGCCTTGCTAGGTTTGAACTCGCACCCTATCGATTAGAGCCTGAGTCGTTGACGGCGCGTAAAGTTCCACGCAAAGAGATATCAGCAAAACCGTAGGGGCCCAGCTCCTGCTACCCTGCCCCGCCTGGGCGGAGCATCGCCGTGTCCTCGTGGGGGTGATCGGCGGCAGCGATCTCTCTCGCCGGGCCTTGGTTCAGGCCATGGTCCGTAGTGAGGAGGGATGGCAGGCGGTCGCCTCCTTCTGCGAAGCAGTAATGCTAGCAAAGGAGGAGGCCGACCGCATCAGGCAAAGGCAACGGGGCGCTCGCCCCAGCCGCCGCCGGGATTCCGATCCCGATTTCCGGCCACCGTAGGCGCGGGCTTGCGGACGGCGTGCAATGGGTAGCACGCTGTCCGATCGTCCGGTAACCGGCCGGACCGAGCCCAAGTCGTCGACGGCGCGTTCTGTTCCCGCGCGCCTCAAGGAGCTGTCAGCAAACCGTAGAGGCCCAGCCTGCTAACTGCAGGCAGGCAGGGTCGAAGCCTGCTGGGGTCAAGGGCCGTTTTCTGAGAGGAAGGCTCAGCCCCGGCACTATAGGCAACGAAGGAACGGGGTAGGTTTTTAGTCAGTAAGAGTCTGACACTATTTCCCGCTCCGCCCAAGGGCGGGATCTGTCATTGGATGATTTTACCTACCATAAAAAAAAAAAGCTCCTGCTACCCGAAGTCTACCAGAGCCATGAGCCAAAGAAGGAACATAGTTGTTTTAGTCAGTAAAAGTCTGATGACTTCTATAACATGATTTCCCGATAAAAAAAAAAAAAACTGGGTTCCAACATTTTCCCTTTGTGATTCATGTTCGCGGTGATTCTTTCGAACAATCACACAACCGACTGTTCTCGCCTAAGGCGGCTATTATTCCCACTAATTCCATAATAGGTTCCCTAACGGTTCTTGTCTCTGATTATTCATACGATAATACATCGCTAGGGTTACAACCTCCCACAATTAACAATACATGAATAATTCAAATCAAACTGAAACGGGTAGAAACGGGTTTCATCCTTCTTGTTACTGAAGCGGATAGTCCTTTCATTTTCACATTACCTACATGTAAAACGACCTTTTTGGATAATTTGCATATTTTTTTTTTTTGTATGCGATATTCTCATTTAACCCTTCAGAGTGTTTCTTTTTTTCCTAGAAAAAATTATGAGGAAAAACACAAATGGCTGCTCATATGAGTTTGTTTGTTTCATTGTGTTTTTCCTCGACAATTTTTTTTGATATTTTTTATTTTAAAGAATTGTTTTGAAACTTCTGTATTTACCAGTTCTAGTCTAGTAACTTGGGAATAGAATAAAATTCTATTTTCAACTGTTGTTACAAACTTTATGCTTTCGATGTAGGTTAGGAAATAGAAAAAATTAAATTAAAAATTAAAAAAAGCCGCGACACAAAACCCAAGTTTCCTTTAAAAAGTAAAAAAAAAAATAAAAACAAAAATACTCAATCTTAAAGTACCTAAGTGTGTATTAATAATTCCTTCTTTTGTTACTTAGATTCAACAAAAGCTTAAAATAACTTAAAGTTGCGTTATTTTGTAAATACTAAAAAAAGATCTTTACAGAGATTTCAGGGCGCAGGTGAAAAACCCAGAATACATAAAAATAAAACTGTACTCATAAAAGCGAAACAATCTAAAAAAGTGTTAAAAGCAATAAAAGTAAAGTAATGAGTTTTTACCCGAAATCTGAAAATGGAGTTTTCTACGAAAAATGTTACGAATATCTCACAATTCACGGGTCGTATTGACAGTCTATGGCACAGGACCACCGAATCATCGAAAAAGGGTTATATTTAATAAAATTTAAGGTGTGATTTCACTTTTGCGATTTATGATTACGTGTTAAGTTTTGGTGCGACACTGGAATAAGCGAGTTTAAAGTAATTTTGTGGAACAAGTTATCGAATTTTCGTTTTGTGTGTTTAACGATTTTTCAAGGAAGTCTAGGACAATGAGAAGCTTGCAAAAAGGGTTAAGTTGTAATAGGAAACCGTTTGAAAATTGGGCACCTCCTTACATTATTATAAAACCAAGTCCCTCACTGTGTCTGTATAATTACGCATTCGAAAAAAACTCAGATTAATAAACGAATTTTCATGTGGTTTTCAGAAAAAAAAAAACAGACTGGCGTCATGTTGCATGCGTGTTGCACAAAGGTTTCATGTGGAAGCTTTAGACATTTTTAATTAAAGATTTGTAACACCCGTGCAAAACGGGGGCGGGTCATTAGTTTAAAACTATTGCTGTGGCGGCCATAATTGATTAAGCCAAAAACCAAAAATGCAGAAAAAAGAATTTGAAACACGTGTAGAATTGTCTCACATCATTATGATTTCAAAATCTATCCCGCTCAAAATAAATAAGAAACATGAAATCTTAGCAGCGTGCAGCGGGCTACGAAGTGACGGCCGCCCAATACCTATATTTTTCATGGTCGACTGCAGTTTAAATTGCAATTTATCGTGTGCAATGTACTCGTACAAGGGACGTGAAAGGAACTATATCTTGTCTAGCTTATAATATACTTTTATGCAATTTATAAGTCTAGAAGATGTAAAAGTTGGAGATTAGACGTCCTAATTACATTTATACTGTAACATATAGTACACAATTTTCCTCAAAAAATTTTAAGTGCTAAAAAAAACACGTATTTGAATATTCGAGTGAATCACGGAATCATCGAATGTCAACATAGTTTTCAGGCGTTATCTCTCTTTAATAGCTTTGCCTTTTCATCAAACATCGCGTTGGAAAGCGTTAGATCAAGCAACAAACTCTTAAACCGTGCTCGACATTGACGATCGGCGAGAGGCATAATATATAAGAGTACATTATGAAGGACCAAAGTTCACGCAAAATAGCAGACTTTCAGAGGTCTTTATTAGTTTAGTTTTACACAAATTTATGTTTCGATTGTTGATGTTTCCAAAATAGAGTAATAACGCCATAATCACGTAAGAGCAGTTGTATAGAAATGTATCTCGGGCGCTCTTAATTGACGGCGAGTGGCCTGACTGACAAATCAAAGACCCTCAGAGCATACGAGTATTTGAGTGTGTGCTGGTAGCGAGCGTAATTGTCAAACGTCATGTTTGGTCCTTGTGAGGACGGTGACTAATTAGCATTGAGTTCCTGGATACGGATGCATCTAAATAGATAGATAGATTTTTGTTGTCGCCCTTGGGTGGAGTGGGAGACAGTGTCAGACTTTTACTGACTATAAAACCCACCCATTCTCCTTCGTTGCCTTTCATGCCAGAGCCGAGTTTTTCTTTCAGAATCATTCCCTCTCCTAAAGAAGAGGCCTGAATACCAGTAGTAGAAGAAAATAAGGCTGATGATATTACAATACAATCTCTATCGAGAATGACTCAGAAACAATGATTTAGATGTGTACCAAGAATACTGGTTTGAAATTAGCATGTTTTGATGAACATGATACAAGATTTATCTTTCCTTGGGTATCAGGATTCATTGCAATTATTACTGACACTAACTGTTTTATTCTATTATAAATCTTTGTTTTTTATATAGTTTGTAAGTACAAAATGTTTGAGTAAAATCGTTTAAAGTTATCTTTATTGTCTTTTAAAGCCTTTTTCAACGACATAATTATGTTTATGTTTCATTTTATAAAGATGTGCCTGAAGAACCTGTTTCCATTGAAACTATATGTAAATAAATTCTGTGATCATCGTACCAAGTCTTAAATATTATATATAAAAATGAATAGCTGTTCGATAGTCTCGCTAAAACTCGAGAACGGCTGAACCGATTTGGTTCATTTTGGTCTTGAAATATTTGTAGAATAGAATAGAATAGAACGAAGTTTGCCGGGTCAGCTAGTCGTTTATAAAATATAATCGCATTACTAAAACCACACCTTAAAATTCCTAAACCCTTTCAATTACGTAGTGCTTAGGGCGCATATTTCTTATTCAAAATCGTCTCATTACTGTGGGCCCCACAGGCGTGATAAGGACCCCGTTAATTGGGCCCCGTGTTTGTTTGGGTCACTTCAGCTTTTACTGAACATTTTCGGTTTCTTTTCAATGTGTACAGTGTAGGTAAATGTGCGTAAAGCATATAGTCTGGACCGTTTTTTATTGAAATGGTTGAGTATAGCCGTAAACAGTTGTGTAGGTACCGAAAGCGATTATTTTTATGCTGATTTATGTGTTTTATCGGTTGTAATGTATTTTTATTGGTAGAAATATGGGGTGTAATGTTCGCTTTTAGGTATACTAGGTTTTTTTTTTTTTTTTTTTTTTTTTATGGTAGGTAAAATCATCCAATGACAAATCCCGCCCTTGGGCGGAGCGGGAAGTAGTGTCAGACTCTTACTGACTAAAAACCTACCCCGTTCCTTCGTAGCCTATCGTGCCGGGGTCGAGCATTCCTTTCGGAACTAACCCATGACCCCAGTAGGCTTCGACCCTGCCTGCCTGCAGTTAGCAGGCTGGGCCTCTTCGGTGTGCTGACAGCTCCTTGAGGCGCGCGGGAACAGAACGCGCCGTCGACGACTTGGGCTCGGTCCGGTCGGTTACCGGACGATCGGACAGCGTGCTACCCATTGCACGCCGTCCGCAAGCCCGCGCCTACGGTGGCCGGAAATCGGGATCGGAATCCCGGCGGCGGCTGGGGCGAGCGCCCCGTTGCCTCTGCCTGATGCGGTCGGCCTCCTCCTTTGCTAGCATTACTGCTTCGCAGAAGGAGGCGACCGCCTGCCATCCCTCCTCACTACGGACCATGGCCTGAACCAAGGCCCGGCGAGAGAGATCGCTGCCGCCGATCGCCCCCACGAGGACACGGCGATGCTCCGCCCAGGCGGGGCACACCTCTACAGTGTGCTCCACCGTGTCCTCCGGATGTTCCGCACAGTGGCGACACCCGGGCGAATCCTCCGCACGAATCCGGAACAGGTACTTAGCGAACTTTCCGTGTTCGGTAAGCACCTGCGTCGTGCGGAAGTTGAGAACGCCGTGAGGTCTTTCCAGCCACGCCCCAAGGATGGGCCTTATCGCCCCAATTGTGGCGCGCCCCGAACGAGGTTGCGATAGTCGTTGACGCCATTTCGCCATGAGATCCCGCCGGAGCTCTGTCCGCCATGCCTCGACTTGTCGTGGCAGCGGAATTTCGCCCCGGCGTTGCATCTCCATGCGCTTGTCGTGCATGTGTGCAAGGACTGTTGCCTCCAGATCCCACGGCGGTTGGCCAGCAAGGAGGGTCGCCGCCTCGCGGGAGATCGTTCGGTACCCTCGCACCATGCGTATTGCCATGACCCTCTGGCACGCATTCAGCTGGGTCCTCGGTTGCTGTTGCAACGTCGGTGCCCACACCGGAGCCCCGTAGAGAGCCATGGACCGAACGATTCCCGCGTAGAGCTTCCGGCAGGAGGCGTCTGGTCCCCTGAGGTTGGGCAGGAGCCGCCCGAGAGCAGCCCCAGTCCGATTCAGTTTGGGAGCCAGACGTCGGAAGTGCTCCCTGAAGTTCCACCAGCTGTCGAGGACGAGTCCCAGGTACTTCATCGTCGACCCGACGCTGATGTGAACCCCTCCTACCGTTAGCTGGGAACGAGGTGGTGGCGCACCCCGAGGGCCGTGGAAGCACATGGCCTCGGACTTGTGCAGTGCCACCTCGAGTCCCAACTGCTGGATCCTGTCAACGACCATCGCAACCCCGCGTGTCGCTAATTCGACCGCCGTCCGGTACGACTCTCCCCGCGCTAGGACCAACGTGTCGTCCGCGTAGCAGACCACGCTGACCCCGTCGGGGAAGTCGCCGCGCAGCACGTAGTCGTACCCGATGTTCCACAAGGGTGGTCCTAGTACCGATCCCTGCGGAACACCGCACGACATCTCTCGACGTTTCCACTCTCCCTGGTGACCGGGGTAGATGATATACCTCTCCGATAGGTAGGCCTCGATCACACGACAGAGGTAGTCGGGCACCCGGTGGTACCGGAGTGCCGTTCCAATGCAACTCCAGGGCAGGGAGTTGAAGGCGTTGGCAATGTCCAAGGACACTGCCACGACACACCTGCCCTGGGACACCGCATCCCCCGTCGTGAGGGCTCGCACGCGCATGATGGCGTCCACCGTGGAGCGCATCCTGCGAAAACCGAACTGTCCGTCCGACAGGTCCGGCCCCACCCTTGCAAGGCGCGCGACGAGGCGGTTTGCAATGACTCTTTCAAAGAGCTTGCCCACCTCGTCGAGCAGCACAATGGGCCGGTACGCGGACGGAGAGTCCGCAGGGCGCCCAGGCTTCGCTATGAGGACCAGTTTCCCCGTCTTCCAGCGAAGTGGGAACTGGCCCCTCTCCAGACATGCGCTAAAGAGCCCCCTCAATCGAGGCCCGAGAGCCTCCATAGCCAGGACCCAGGCCCTCCCAGGCAGGCCGTCAGGTCCTGGGGCGGTATTCTTGGCACTCAGCCTTCGTACCGCCACTCTCATCTCTACCTCGGTCACCTCTGGAACATCGTCGTCGTCGTCGTGGTCCGCGTCAGGTACTGCCGGTGTTGGCGGAGCCATAGACGGGGGGGAGTGTACCCCCCGCGTAGGGAACAGAGTGCTGACCACACCCTCCACGAGCTCGGGCCGGAGACTCTGAGTCAGTGGGGGAGCCCATGGACGGAGTTTCTCCCGTATCATCTTGTATGGGCGTCCCCACGGGTCTGCATTCAGAGACCCCAGCCAGACGTTGCGGGCCTCCATTTTGGACCGCTTAATCTCCGCTCGGAGGGTGCGCTTCGCTACCCTGTAACCCTCGTACAGCTCCGCCTCAACAGCCTCCGCATCCGGCGGGCGGTTGCGGCGCTTGCAGTACCTGGCGTACCGGCGTCGCGCGTGGTTGCACGCATTGCGCAATGCCGCAATCTCCGGCGACCACCAGTACACCTGGCGCTTGGCACGTCCTGGACGGACTCGGGGCATTGACGCGTCGCAGATTTGCGACATGCCCTCCCGGAACCACTCTGCCTCGACGTCAATGTCGACAGGCCTGTCCGGTGCTTGCACCCAGGCCTGTACCGTCGCGGTAGGTATACTAGGTGGTTCCTGCAGTTTTGCTCCTGTTGATTGTGCGTTTTCAGCAAGAACGTAATGTAGACGGATTTTATCAGTTTGTTGATTATTTTAGATTTATTGACACTCTTAATTTCAATAATAAAGACATCAAGCTATTTTGAATAGAATAAACTTTATGATACTCCAAATAGTAACAATTTCAGAAGAAACTTTAAACTGACATCTATATTGACATCTATATTTTCTAGTAAAGAAAAAAATAATAATAATAGTAGTAAATTCATCTGGCATCTATATTTTAGTTCATGGTACTCAACGATTGCCGTTTACTGTTGATTAAAGAATTTTCATAAACGGAACTGTATTTCCACAGATTACGTCATGCAAACCAACAAGTAACAATGAAACACATGTTGCTAAAAGAGTTACATGAATATATGTATGTGAATGGATGAAGGAGGCAAAGAAAAGATGTGTTGTGGAAGAGAGTGAGAGTGGTTTTTTTTATGGTATGTAAAATCATCCAGTGACAAATCCCGCCCTTGGGCGGAGCGGGAAGTAGTGTCAGACTCTTACAGACTAAAAACCTACCCCGTTCGTTCGTTGCCTATCGTGCCGGGGCCAGGTATTCCTTTCGGAAGCTGACCCATGACCCCAGCAAGCTTCGACCCTGCCTGCCTGCAGCTAGCAGATTGGGCCTCTACGGTTTGCTGACAGCTCCGCAAGGCACGCGGGAACAATACGCGCATCGACGACTTGGGCTCAGTCCGGAATCCAGGCGGCGGCTGGGGCGAGCGCCCCATTGCTTCTGCTTGATGCGGTCGGCCTCCTCCTTTGCTAGCATTACTACTTCACAGAAGGAGGCGACCGCCTGCTAAGTTTGACGGTTATTATTATCTATAATCATACCCATACAGCCGCTCTTACCTAAGCGAGTATGACGTTATTACAGGATTTTCTCTAGCAATTTTGAAAATAGATTATTTTGTGGTTATTTTCATTTTTTTTTTTTTTATTAGACGTCACCCCACACTGAGAATTACTGCTTTTTTTCAAGTTTTACGTGAACTTTAAGCCCTTCTTAAAGCACTCATAAATTAAAAAAGTAAAGAAATTAATATATATTTATCGAAACCTTTCACGTTAAATCGAGATTCTGGATGAAGACATGTTTTTCTAAAAACCTAAATAAAAACACATACACAACGCGGCATATAAGTTTAACTGAAATGGCGATCGACCTTCAATGCGCAGTAATTTAACAGATTTTCGAGTCTCAATCGAAATGCGGCACAACAGGGGTCTGCGCGTAACCATTGCAACGACGGCCAGGTTCAACTTATTTGCCGCGTAGGTACTATTGTTCCTGAGACAAGTTCTAATCTTAAGTGTCTACATGTTGTTTCTGCATTATGTGTGTCTATATGTGTCAAATAAAATATTTTTATTTCTTTCTTTCTGCCACTACACGTGAGGACTTGTAATTGGCTAAATGTCGTCTATTATTCAAGTTTTTTTTTATAAGCTGTGAGTCCTCCAAGCTGTTTTAAATAAATAATTAATATATAAATAAATATATACATACCAAAAATATAAGCAATAAAAAGAAATGACGACTTTTAATGATCACAGAGACAGGTAGTGCTCCTTAATAAGTATTTTGAATATAGGCAACGATTGAGCACGTTTATAGTATCTGGCAATGCATTCCACAAACGAGCAGCCTGCACAGCAAAGGATTTATCAAAAAAATTTAACTGATGACCTAAGAGATTTCAAATGGGAGTCGCAAAGACACTGAAAACGATTCTTGAGGTAAAGAGGGGTGCAAGGAGAAAAGAGTACATTATAGAAAATGGAAAGAATATGAGCATTCCGGCGAAGGCGAATTGGCAACCACTTGAGCTTCACACGAAATTCAGAAATATGGTCATATTTTCGCAAACCGAACATTGTAACAAGCTCTTCAATCATTCTAATATGTTGACGACAGACGGAGCAGGATGGGCTCTTAAATTCAGATTACCAATAGATATACCGCAAAATCAGCCATGCAATCTATGCCACTTACTTTTATTATCTTCCGCGCATTTCTATTGTGTTCCTATCGACATAAGAGGCTGTTTCCACTTCAATATTGTTACGACCAACAGTGAATAGGTTTATTGAGGTTCTTTAGTTATGAGAACAATGGCTGTTGATATGTTTCCGTGATTAGATTGATTGTGTTAGTGGTAATTAATTATTGGATTATATAGTAGGATTTGCTGAAGATTTTCTCTGATTGGTTTTCGGAGATATTTAGTGCTAGTTCCTTAATACATAATTGAGTTTGAATTCAATAAAGAATTGATTCAGTTCGTATGCTGTAGTTATTAACAATTTTTTTTTTATCATTTCATTTCAGCTATATTTTTTACGACGCCGAGTCGCTAGCCGGTTTTCTACCGACTACATTTCGGGGAGTGTGCGGCCATCATCGGACTACAAGACGTACGGCGTTGCGCCACCGGTACATGGTGGACATCCCGCCTATACGCACAAAGCGTTTTGGGAACACTTTAATTATGCGTACAGCTGAGGAGTGGAATTCCCTGCCGGAGTCTGTGTTTCCTGATGGCTACAACCCGGGAATCTTTAAGTCAAGAGTGAATAGTTTTCTTCTAGGTAAGGTAAAAAAATATGTATATATGATAGGTATTGCGCTTGACCGCTATCTTACCTTATAGAAAGCGACGATGCGGTCGACGATGGAGCGCGCTTACCTAGAAGATTCCCGGGTTTTAGCCATCAGAGAGATTTAGAAACTCGATTTGGGAATTGAACTAGTACGGAATCCTTAGTGTGCGACTCAAACTCACTCTTGCCCAGTTTTTTACCTATATTCCTGTCGTGTAATTTTTAGGCTTACTTGGCTACATATAAAACTTGATTCTCGAGTATTTGTTTTCTTATCTCCGTATTTACCGTATAAACCATCCTGAGAATTTGGTAATGCTTAGAAGTAATCCATAATTTCACAATTGGAACCACTTGAGCAGAAAATTGAAGAGCTGTGTCCCATAAAAAAGTTTCTTATCCTTTCAGAAACCTTTGGTGTGATGATGTATTGAAATATCTCCCTCAGGTTTATGAGAATAAAGTTAGTATGGCGTGTGATTATGTCATGATTCAACGCCAACAAGAAGTTAGGTTATAATCGTAATTTTCAGATTTCGCTATCTCAGTCGACAAAAATACGAGAAAACTACTACGTATTTTGTGATATGAAATCAGGTTAAACAGATGAAAAAGTATTTTCTTTGTGGTATGTAATCATGTATCAGACTTTCACTGATGTACTAAGACCTTGGTCACTATCATTTTCCTTTTGCGTTCTAGGACCGTGATTATTACCAGTTGTCTTTTGCGTTCTAGCACCACGGTTACTAGTAGTTGTCCTTTGCGTTCTAGGACCACGGTGACTCTCAGTTGCCTTTGCATTCTAGGTCCACAGTCACTCCTTGTTGCACATTGCTTTGTAGAGCCACGCTCACTTCTAGTTACTCTTTGCGTTCTAGAGCCTCGGTCACTCCCAGTTTCCCTTTGTGCTCTGGGGCCACAGTTACTTCAAATTGACTTTTGCGTTCTCAGACCACGGTCACTTCCATTTGTCCTTTGCTTTCTAGGCCCGCGGTAACTTCTAGTTGTCCTTTTGCGTTCTAGGGTCACAGTCACAAGAATCAATTTAGTTAATTAGATCTAAGTTTAAAAATTCAAATCTGAAGTTTACTTAGGACGGTCGTGAGATCGCTTCTCATCTGTAAAGACATTAAAACGTGTGCTCAACATGTTAAAATTACATTACTAGTATACTTGTTTGTGGTAATCCTTAAGTTAATTATCATTAACGAACGTCTGTGAGGGCGGTTCTAGACGACCTAATGAAACTTTCAAAGGTGCCAATGGTCTTGTAGAAATAATCTTAACTAACCACCGATTTCTGAATAACGAATTACAATATAAGAGAATGATCAAAGACTTTGTTAGATCTATTTAACTCTAGCTTTTAAACTTGACCAGGCGGTCGCCTCCTCGTGAGAAGCAGTAACGCTATTGAGAGAACGGACAGCCTCACGCCCGAGCCGCCGCGACGTGCAATAAGTAGCTCACCGTCCGGCTGTGCGGTAACTCTCCAGGCCCAGCCCGAGTCGTCGACGGTGCATAGTATTCCACGCGTTCCAAAGAGATGTCAGCAAAACCGTAGTGGCCTAGTTGGGTCGAAGCTTATTGAGGCCTTGGGTTGACTTCTTAAAGGGAAACCCGGGGTCCCTGGAACGCAAGGCAAAAAAGGAACGTAGGCGAGGTTTATAGCTTACCAGGAAATTAAAAAAAAAGCCGAAGATTTGCCTCGCCGGCCGTGATCGATTTGCGGCTTTAAATGACAAGTTGAGTAAAAAATGAAGCAAACATGACGAGCCGCGGGCCAGGCTCAACTCATAAAACCGCGGTATTGCAATGATACTCCGGCGATTATTACTGACGGGCCGATTTTACTCGCTAATCGACCAGGGCCTTTAAAAAAAAAACAGAATAATAATCTCCTAGTACATAAAACCTTCTTATGAGCCACGTAATAAACACACTAGTTCACGAAATAGCGCGAAGTTTAGCATATTAATAACGCTGCGAGTTCTCAATTAGGGACCTGCTGATACCGCTATGGAGCTAGCGAGTGGTTTAGTACAACATAATGCATGCGCGGAAGACTGAGGTTCAATATTAGTACTGAAAGCTAACAGCGATGAGAATACGTAATTATAAGACATTGTTTAGCATACATAGAAGAGGTTTAGCATACCTAGAAGATACAGTGAACTGTAGTTATATAGTAAAATATTAATTATACTGAAACACAATAAATAATAATCCCAATCTGAGATGTTCTGAATTAAACTTAACAATCAAACAAGTAAAATAAGTAAAGTTAATTTATATTTTGAGGTTTAAAATATCTGACAGAAGTTTTTGGTCAATGGAAAGTATCTGACACTTCTTGATTCTACTTTAAAATAATATTCTTCAGAACATTATATAAAAAACAGCCATAAAAATTTAAGTTAAGTAACTCATATTTTTAGTTCCCTCTCTTACCTAGGGTACCTACCCTACCCAGAGTCCCCAAGGAGGATTTAACACGCACACAGGTTATTCAAAGCACATGATTTGCTACTGAGAACCTAGGGTTTCATCAATATAAAAATAAGTTATAGAATAGAATAAACTTTATTGTACATCAAAATGGTAACAAAAACTTTAAAAAAAACTTTAGTCTATGGGTACAATGGCGGTCTTATCGTTAACAGCAATGTCTACCACACAACCTTGGGGTGGACTGTAAGAACCTTAAAATAGAACAGTCGGCTTAGACAGCTCTGGGATCTTAGTCTACTATGAATGACAGATTGACGGATAACCTCGTTTGAAGATTACTATTTTAAGAGCAATTCGGTATTTCTTGGATATGGAGTCAGACGCCAGAAAAATCTGACTATCAGGGTCAGATTTTTCTGGCGTATGACTTCCTGTAACAACTGTCAAAGATTTACGCAAGACAAACAGGACTAACGGCTTAGCAAGCTTTTCGAGGATCAGGGTATCAGTAATGTCCTAAAAAAATATATAATATGCATTGTGAAAATCACATTGGTGAACGCGAGGCGCGTGAGGTTGCCTCAGTGCTCGATTACGGAGACGGGGGCGTTGCGCGGCGCGTCAGGCGGTCCGTCGTACATTGCCACATGTTTGTATTTGCGCGGGCGATGACGCGGCACGCTGCTGCAATGTACGACGAAAAAACCAAAGCGCCGCGCAACGCGCCGCGTCTCCGTAAACACGGCCTTATGCATGAGAGGCGGATTCCATAACTACTGAGCTATCAAGAAAATATAGCTTGTGATGATACTATACTTTGACTAAAACACCTTTTTCTCTTGTTTCAGGTAGCACCAAACCTAATAGAATTCGTGAAATCACCAGTGAACATCATAGATTTTATAGCTACCCTCAGTTTCTATATGGACGTAGTGGTCGAGTTGACCGTTGTCCGACAGTACGTGGACAAAGCTGATATTTTGGAGTTTATCTCCATCATCAAGATCCTCAGACTGTTCAAGCTGACGAGGCACAGCCCGGGGTTGAAAATCCTGGTGCATACCTTCAAGGCTTCGGCGAAGGAGCTGACTTTATTGGTCTTCTTTTTGGTGCTTGGCATCGTGATATTTGCGAGCCTTGTGTATTATGCTGAGAAGTCTCAGGTGAGTTTTTGTTTATTTATTTAAATTATTTCTTTAGGGTTCCATATCTCAGCTGCAAACAAGGACCCCTTATAGGGTCACTTTGTTGTCCGTCTGTTAAAACCCTTTTTTCTGAGGAACGCGTGGTCATTGATATATTATATGGGAAGATGCGTTACCCGCTTCGCTGGAAGACGGGGAAACTGGTCCTTATCGCGAAGCCGGGGCGCCCCGCGGACTCTCCGTCCGCGTATCGGCCCATTGTGCTGCTCGACGAGGTGGGCAAGCTCTTTGAAAGAGTAATTGCAGACCGCCTCGTCGTGCATCTGGCACGGAAGGGGCCGGATCTTGCGGACGGCCAGTTCGGATTTCGCAGGAGGCGCTCCACTGTGGACGCCATCATGCGCGTGCGAGCCCTCACGACGGGGGATGCGGTGTCCCGGGGCAGGTGTGTCTTGGCGGTGTCTCTGGACATCGCCAACGCCTTCAACTCCCTGCCCTGGAGTTGCATTGGTAGGGCACTCCGGTACCACCGGGTGCCCGACTACCTCTGTCGGGTGATCGAGGCCTACCTGTCGGACAGGTTCATCATCTACCCCGGTCATCAGGGGGAGCTGAAACGGCGAGAGATGTCGTGCGGTGTTCCGCAGGGATCGGTACTAGGGCCGCCCTTGTGGAACATCGGGTACGACTACGTGCTGCGCGCCGACCTCCCCGACGGGGTCAGCGTGGTCTGTTACGCAGACGACACGCTGGTCCTGGCGCGGGGACGGTCGTACCAGGCGGCGGTCGAACTAGCGACGCGCGGGGTTGCGACAGTCGTGGAGAGGATACAGCAGTTGGGACTCGAGGTGGCATTGCACAAGTCCGAGGCCATGTGTTTTCACGGCCCTCGGAGCGCGCCACCTCCGGGCTCCCAATTAACGGTAGGAGGAGTTCACATCGGCGTCGGGTCGACGATGAAGTACCTGGGACTCGTCCTCGACAGCCGGTGGAACTTCAAGGAGCACTTCCGACGTCTGGCTCCCAGGTTGAATGCGACTGGGGCTGCGCTCAAGCGGCTCCTGCCGAACCTAGGGGGTCCAGACGCCTCCTGCCGGAGGCTCTACGCAGGCATCGTTCGGTCCATGGCCCTTTACGGTGCGCCGGTGTGGGCGCCATCGCTACGGAAGCGAGTGGCGGCCCGGCTAACCGCCTGCCAGAGGGTCATGGCCATCCGGATGATCCGCGGATACCGTACGGTGTCCTGCGAAGCGGCGAGCCTCCTTGCTGGCCTACCACCATGGGATTTGGAGGCAACAGTCCTTGCACACATGCATGACCTACGCGTGGAGATGCAACGTCGGGGCGAAACTCCGCTGCCGCGACAAGTCGCGGCATGGCGGACAGAGCTCCGGCGGGATCTCATGGTGAAATGGCGAGAGCGATTGTCGCAACCTCGTGCTGGGCACGCCACGATCGAGGCGGTAAGGCCCCTCTTTGAGGCGTGGCTGGAAAGGCCCCACGGCGTCGTCACCTTCCGTTTGGCGCAGGTGCTGACCGAGCACGGCAAGTTCGGTCCGTACCTGTACAAGATTCGTGCGGAGACGACGCCCGGGTGTCGCCACTGTGCGGACCGCCCGGTGGACACGGTGGAGCACACAGTCGAGGTGTGCCCCGCTTGGGAAGAGCAGCGCCGTGTCCTCGTGGGGGCGATCGGCGGCGATCTCTCGCGCCGGGGCTTGGTTCAAGCCATGCTCCGGAGCGAGGAGGAGTGGCAGGCGGTCGCCTCCTTCTGCGAAGCAGTAATGCTAGTAAAGGAGGAGGCCGACCGCCTTAGGCAAAGGCGGACACGCCGCCGCCGCCGCCGGGTTTCCGATCCCAATTTCCGGCCACCGTAGGCGCGGGCTCGCGGACGGTGGGCAATGGGTAGCTCGCTGTCCGTCCGTCCGGTAACAGACCGGTCCGAGCTCAGGTCGTCTACGGCGCGCACCGTTCCCGCGCGCCTCAAGGAGTTGTCAGCATACTGTAGGGGTCCAGCAGGGCCGAAGCCTACTGGGGCCAAAGGTTATGTGAGACTGTCACCAAAGGCCCCAGGATAAAGGCAAGGAATGGAAAGGTAGGTTTTTTAGTCAGTAAAAGTCTGACACTGTTTCCCGCCCCACCCAAGGGCGGGATTCGTCATTGGATGATTTTTACCTACCACAAAAAAAAAAAAAAAAAAAAAAAAAAAACATAGCAAACAGAAAACTTGGACTTGAAACTCACACATCTACACTACCTATAGTCATTGATAGACAAGAACAGACATAAGAGCCGGCGCTGTTGTACGAGCGAAATAGTGTTAGCCGCCGTATGTGATCGTCGCGAACGATGTGAAATCGTGCCAATTGGCATAACTTCAGCGGTGTACGCGCTAGAGGCGAGTCACTATCTTCCACTGTTTTAATTTAATCTAAGGTTGAGGTATTAAGACGTAATTAATACCAAACATTCAGGAACGTATCAAAGTCATGATACGCGAGTCCGACTCGCACATAATAGTACAGTATGATACAAGTGTGTAATGTAGAAGGTTACCGTCGAGGCGGTATTAAGACCCGAGCCTTGGCGAAGGTCTTAAGAGAGCCAAGAACGGTAACCATTCATTACTCACGTGTATCATACGACTTTTTTCAATACACTTGTGAAGAAAAACAATTTAGTTAACTAATATTACAACGGTAAAACTAGTAAAATTTTTCATCACATGGCGGTAAAAAATTTAATCTGTTGCCTATGAGCACGCGCTGGGCTATGGCTATATGGTCTTTTGATCATATTGCCTAGTCGACGTTGGTTTTCTTGTGTAAAAAGTTTTTACGTTAATGTCATTTGTAGTGACAATAGAATATGGATGTAACATTTTAAAATGTAGTATTTGATTTTATTTTATTAATACAGACCATAAATTTCACTCGAAACAATTACGCCAAAAACCGCGCGCATCTTAAAATGACGACCATAGGCCACAAACAATTTTTATTTTTTTCGTATTCAAAATTTCTTTTGCAAACAAAGAGGTTGAACAAAAAGGTTATAGCTACATTACAGCACTAGTGCGTAATGGTAATCAAAATGTCACAGTTTGGTAACAGGTCATTACATACCTAAGTGTAGTGCAATAAGAGCCACTTTCTGAGCAAGTGTATTGAAAACTATTATTACATTACAAAAATAAAATATTTGGTTTCTTTATGCTTTCTGTCCACGGACGTGTAGCTTCATAGAAGCGTAATCGTCATCATGCATAAAGAATGTGCAATGTGTACGATTACATTATTTCCTTCCTTGGGGATCGGCACTGTATTCTTTAACACAGGTTATTATATTAACCTAGCTAGGAATACAGCGCCTCACCTACCAATTTGTTGTCGTTTTTGTACATTGGTACTACAATGTTTTTGATGAATAAATATATATACACCACTATTTTTTAATTAGTGCAAATACTTAAAAGGGCTTATTAGAAAAGGTCTTGTTATTATTTAAGTAAAGTCTCAATGAATAATATTCATAAACAGCAAAGTTATGAGCGTTTGTTTATATCCCAAAATCTCACTCAACTTTATGGAAACATTTTACAGGTTGTTTATGAATGAAAGAATGTCAATAAAAATGGAAAAACACTGCGCTTAGTATTTTATAGTTGTAATTGTTATGAATAATGATTCAATTATGAATTTACCAATAATGTCAAATTTTCGTGGACAATTTTGTTTGTACTTTTGACTACACGAATATGATCAGTAACGGGTACTGATTGAGCCCCATTTTTTTGTGCACCAATTAAAAAATAGGGGTGTATATATATATCATACGCTTGGTGTACATCTGCGAGAAGCTTACACACAAAACTATGAGAATTTATGAAGCTACGCGTCAGTGTACACTAGGCCTTCACAGTACTACCTCTCGAATAACCCAATACAAATAAACAAAGTCCCACACACCTGCAAACGATCCCCCTATTCGTTCCCATCGCGCAAATAACGAACAGTTCAATCACAATGCATCACCCTGTCGGTGTTGAATGGAAGCGAATTTCCCTTTTGTTGCTTTCGTCAATAATTCGGTTGAAATATGTAGCCAGGACGAATTAACGACGAAAAGTCAATATGATTTGGAATCAACAAAATCTATGACTAAGAAATGTTATACCAGTAAATATCTTGTCCGAAGATGATGAAGAATTTTACTAATGTATTTGCTGGCTACTGGAGTACCCACGTCACATGCCGTCTTATTCCAAAACGGGATCTAAAATAGTTCCAGGACTAGGTTTAATCCCGATTAAACGCTATCTAATTGTAGCTTTCGGGATTATTACTAAATTTAATATCAATTAAAAGCGATCTAAATGTATTTCCGGGAATATTATTAGGTTTAATGACAATTAAAACTACTAATAGCCCCGACTAATAGGATATAGTTTAAATCTTGATATAACAAAAAATACATCATTGCTGGCAACATTTTGTCCGCTTGCCGTTTTATGATCTGTAGACTTCATTTGTTTTTTATCGAAACACTTTCCGATCGCTTAAATTGCTTTTTTAGTTTTTATAGAACGATTTACACCGTAGATTTACAGAACAATTTCAATCGAACAACGCTTTCAGGTAAGCTAGTTTGATTGTTCAAATCAACTTCTATTGTTACGACTGACTATTCTATTATTACGACCGGACACTAGGTAATCCCAATGGTTAACCGGGAATGCGAAGGATGCGAGACGCATAGAACCGTTCGTTATGGCGATACTTGGGGAGGCCTATGCCCAACAGTGGGCATCTTTCGGCTGAAATGATGATAATGATGACTACTACTTGTTACTATTTTTAACTATTGCTTGATTAAACTGTGAAATAAAAGACTCGCCTTTATGAAAATAAAAATATGTGATCAGACCCAGGCTAATTAGGCCTGATGCGAACTTCAGTAACCACCCACCACCATGGATTTATCTCTTGTGATTGCTAGAGCTCTGAACACCCACGGCATCAGCACTCCTCGTAGGGTACGTCTACAACCATATTAGGTACAATATGATATAGTAAATTTTTGATACAAATGGAGAAAGTTTGTTATTGCGACTTAGGCGGATACCACAGAGCTTTCTGCAGTAATAAATTTTCACGTGTATCAAACGACATGTTTCAATACACTTATAAAAATACAAATAAACGAGGAATGACGTGCGACCCAAGAGGGTCGCTTAGCGCCCAGCCTGATACGATAAATATAATAAATGGTAGCGAGGAGCTTGAGCAATTTTTCGCACTAGCGCGGAAAACAGAAAATTGCGTACCTAAAAGCGGTAGGATGTATTAACTTCGAAGCATGGCTGAAAGTTTGGTCCTGGTTTGATAATTTCGACGCCCCTCTAAGGTCTGTACAAGGTTCTGACATCTCCTTGAGAAAAACGAAAAACGCGCCGTCGACGACTTGGGCTTGATCCGGACGGTTACCGGACGGTCGGACGGCGAGCGCTGTCCGCAAGCCTTCGCCTACGTTGGCTGGAAACCAGGATCAGGATCCCGGCGGCGGCTGGGGTGTGAGGGCCATTGCCTCACGCGTGCGGTCTCCTCCTTTGCTAGCATTACTGTTCCACAGAAGGAGGCGACCGCTTACTACTCCTCGCTTCGGACCATAGCCCGGTGCGAGAGATTGCCACCGCCGATCACTCCCAAGAGGACACGGTGATGCTTTACTCAAGCGAGCACACCTTTACCGTGTGCTCCACCGTATCCTCTGGGCGGATCTGTACACTGTGCCTGAGAACCGCTAGCACTCCCCTGGTTACGGCACTGGTCCTACCTACCCCAATCATGCCTACTCCATTATAGATACCTATTTCTTGTAACTATTGTGTGGTCGGCTGCTCGTGTAGAAGGTATGTAGGTACATAAATCGATGTGAACCTTAGGCTCGAACAGAAATGTGTACTGTTCGGTGGGTCTTGTGTACTCAATTGTATTTATATTATATTATAGGAACACAGCCATGCGTGTAAGGATCGGGACCCTTTTGAGCAGTTCTGAGATTTGAGGGAAATGTCACGTATTAGTTTGTTTAGGAAATCTCGACACGAAAACCTCTGTGACAACCTGAATACTTTTAAAATAGTACATTTTGATACAAGTGCAGAAAATTTGTCATTGCAACCGAGGCGGAATTCACCTGAGCCGCAGGCGACTAGTGCGGAAAACAGACAACTAGGCACGCAATGGTGAAACAAAAGGGGGGGTTTTCGAGTAAGTGTATTGAAAAACACATGTTACCACATATTAAATTATGACATTTTGATTACCATTACGCACTAGTGCGATAATCTTAATCTTTAATACGTTTCAATAACTAGTTTTACTGTTGTAGTAATAACTAAATTGTTTTTCTTTACAAGTAAATTGAAAAAAGATTATATGATGTTGCGAAGTGCGATTTCGCACTACGTCAGATCCGAACCCGTGAAACTATGCTCTCTAGTAGCCGTAGAACTATTTCATTACAGTCAAATTGTG
Organism: Leucania comma; assembly: GCA_958295575.1. Taxonomy (NCBI): domain Eukaryota; kingdom Metazoa; phylum Arthropoda; class Insecta; order Lepidoptera; family Noctuidae; genus Leucania; species Leucania comma. Next base: position 2,468,879 of record OY282479.1, on the reverse strand, counting down.
GCGGGAGCGAGCACGCGCACTGTTCTGTACTAATGCGGAAAACTGTCTATTGCGTGCCTAAAAGCGGGTTTTTGTCGGATCAGATTCGGATCGGACGTAGCGCACGCTCTAAGTATTGACGATTAAACACCGCTTTAGCAGTAATCACCAACATTACACATTTGTGTCATAATGTAATATTATTATTGCAGGATCAGCTCTGAAATATAAAATTATCTGCAATAATGAATTGCATTATATCTCTGTTGTAGTCAACTAGCTTAATTTGTCATACAGTTAATAGGCTAGTCACCTAGGCAGGCAAGTACCCTCGTAACAAAAGCTTGTAATTAAAAATAAAATATTTTCACTGAAAAAAAAACTTTTTCGATGTTTTTTTTTTTTGTAATATAAACTAGTGCTTGACTGCGATCCCACTTGATGGTAAGCAGTAATGCAATCGTTGATGGTGAGGCGCATTAGTTTATTAAGAGCCTTCATACACCTAAATTATAATCGGTTGGGAAGACCGCAGCAGGCAAATTGTTCCTGTCTCTCGATGTACGTGGTATAAACGATAAGGTGAAACGCCTGGTCCGGATCGTTTCAACAACATAATATATAATAATAGGTTTCAACAACGTAAGGGTTTTTTTTTTTTTTGTGGTAGGTAAAATCATCCAATGACGAATCCCGCCCTTGGGTGGGGCGGGAAACAGTGTCAGACTTTTACTGACTAAAAACCTACCTTTCCATTCCTTGCCTTTATCCTGGGGCCTTTGGTGACAGTCTCACATAACCTTTGGCCCCAGTAGGCTTCGGCCCTGCTGGACCCCTACAGTTTGCTGACAACTCCTTGAGGCGCGCGGGAACGGTGCGCGCCGTAGACGACCTGAGCTCGGACCGGTCTGTTACCGGACGGACGGACAGCGAGCTACCCATTGCCCACCGTCCGCGAGCCCGCGCCTACGGTGGCCGGAAATTGGGATCGGAAACCCGGCGGCGGCGGCGGCGTGTCCGCCTTTGCCTAAGGCGGTCGGCCTCCTCCTTTACTAGCATTACTGCTTCGCAGAAGGAGGCGACCGCCTGCCACTCCTCCTCGCTCCGGAGCATGACTTGAACCAAGCCCCGGCGCGAAAGATCGCCGCCGATCGCCCCCACGAGGACACGGCGCTGCTCTTCCCAAGCGGGGCACACCTCGACGGTGTGCTCCACCGTGTCCACCGGGCGGTCCGCACAGTGGCGACACCCAGGCGTCGTCTCCGCACGAATCTTGTACAGGTACGGACCGAACTTGCCGTGTTCGGTCAGCACCTGCGCCAAACGGAAGGTGACGACGCCGTGGGGCCTTTCCAGCCACGCCTCAAAGAGGGGCCTTACCGCCTCGATCGTGGCGTGCCCAGCACGAGGTTGCGACAATCGCTCTCGCCATTTCACCATGAAACAACGTAAGGGTGGATCCTCGCCATACGTCGGGTTGCCCGATGAAAGAATAAAATATGTAAAAATAATATCTTTGCATCTCGAATCCCATGAATTGTATCTAAGGGTTGGCTTCCAGTCAACCAAGGGGAATCTGAATTCCAATATTTGAACATTACATTGATAATGTAAGGAATGAGAAGCTTAAAAAGACATATGGGCGTTAATACCCCAATAAGAATGTATTTCAACGAAATTACTGTTTTATATTAGGGCTGAGCTTCACTGTGACGCCATAGCCAGAGGCCTTATCATGGCGAGTTTCAGAAGAAGTATTTATTTACTTATTTAAACTTTACGTACAGTAGTGGTATGTAGGTGTACTTAAAGTAACAAGGCATTCTCTACCAGTTAACCTTTGGGTTAAAAAAAAAGAAAAAAAACTGTGGTAGGTTTGCACAATAAATTCATAAAAAATATTTCAAATAGGAAAGGACTTAGGAATGACTTAGGACTTCAAAAAAAAGGAAGTTCTCAGTTTAAAGAATAATAATTGTCATGATGATTTGATAATGGAACCAAATGGCAGAGGTATCTATTTAGGTTTTGCTGAGAGGTACTACTAACTAAAACTTGTGAAATATTTTTTTATTTAAAAACAACTGACTTTAAAAAATAAAACATAAGTAAGTTCAAAATAACTTTAATTTCAGAAGTCGGTGTTTAATAACAAAGAGACCAAATATTATAGAAACACCGACTTCCGAAAATAAAGTGAGACTTTTACTGAGTAAAACCAACCAATGTAATTTCAGTAATGGGATTACTACAGAGTAAACTCAACAAAAAAAGAATCGTCAAAATCGGTTTAAATTTGGCGAAGACATCGCTGAACAAGTTGCAAAAAAAAAACAGGTAACTTGAGAACCTCCTCTTTTTTTGAAAGTTGCCTATTATTTATAAATGTTAAATAGCCTATTTATTGAGAAAAGCTCAAGGTTAACTAATAGTATTCAAAGACACCACCGCTCTCAAAACGGTGAAGGAAAACATCGTAAAGAAACCGGCATGTCCTAGAACCAAAAATTCGAATACATGTGACATTCACCAATCCGCACTGGGCCCGCGTTGTGAATTACGGCCCATTCCCTCTCCAAGACAGAAGGCCTGAGTCCCAGCAGTGGGAACATTATAAGGCTGATAATGATGATAATGAATCAAAGCTATCGTTGATTGCTAGTGTAGGTACTAAAAACACTAAAAAATAATCATGAAATACAGGATCAGAAAATGCCACTATAATAAAATCACAAGGGGAATACGATTCAATCACAGGGTGTCCAAATACCAAACGTACCTAAGTTTTTTTTGTTGGTTGCCTATAATTTCGAGCCACGGATTCGGTGTTCCGTCACACAAAGACAGGCCTGACGTATAATTATGTACTAACGATGTTATGTTGCAGTTGTGTCCAAATATGTACTGGGTTTCTATGTATTTTTTTGGGTTCCGTAACTCAAAAGGAAAAAACGGAACCCTTATACATAGGATCTGAAGGAAAGATTGGTCCCGGTATGAAAGGCAACGTAGGAACGGGGTGGGTTTTTTAGTCACTAAGAGTCTGACAGTATCTTCTGCTCCACCCAAGGGCGGGTTGTCGGCAAGTTGTCATTGAATGATTTTCACCTACCAAAAAATTCAAAAAAAAACCTTTTATGATCATTTTGTTTTCACACGAACCATGGAAGCACCGAATTCAATTATAGACGCCCTGAGTAGACTGAAAAGACTCGTCTACTTCTGGAGTGAGGTGGGCTGGTTGGAGTGAAGGTCACCCTGGCCCGCACAGAATGGTCCACTAAGGGATAAGTACGAAAACTAGACCACAATGAATATATAGAACATTATTTTCCGCTCCACCCAGAGAAGGACCAAAAATTCGAAGACATGTGACATCCACCAATCTGAACTGGGCCCGCGTGATGGATTACGGCCCATTCCCTCTCCTAGAGAGGAGGCCTGAGTCCCAGCAGTGAGAACATTATAAGGCTGATGCAATACAATGCATGCAATGCAGAGAAGGTAAAGTTATAAGAAGACATCAAAGTTGAAAAGAAAGTCGATTAAAAACATTTAAAAACCGTACTTGTCTTCAAACCCCTAAAAACCATTTTACTTACACAGTTTTACTTTCATAAAATTAATTTAAAAAAATATAATTTTTCCACTGCACATTTTCTCCTGTGAGAGTTCTAAATTAACCACATACATTGTGACGTCACTATATGACGCGCGCAAACGTCACGAAATATATGCAAAGATATTATAATAACGTCACATTATGCACGGGACTTCTATTAAACACGCGTGCTATTTTAAAGTCCTGCCAACACACGTGTGGAGATAATTTTATCCTTTATAAATATGGAGCGCCTGGAAAATTCTCCACTTACGGGGTGGGTTATTTTTGCACTGCAGTGTACGTCATAAGGATAATAAACGGTCCATATCACAGTTACATAGCGAAAACGAGATGAAGATTTAAACTCACGTTGAATCTGTTTTTAGAGACCTTTTTACTAAGCCTCTGCTACCCGTATGTTTGTCACCAGACAGTATCTCATAAACTGTGACTCATGACAGTTGAAATGTTGACAGTTTTTTTTTTTTTGACAGTTGAAATTTTGACAGTTGATGTATTTCTGTTGCTGCTATAAAAAATACTAAAAACAGAAAAAAATAATATTTGTGGTTTGTGGTTATATTTGTGGCTCATTGGGCTCGCTAGAAAACTTAGACAAAAAAGTTAATAATATTTAATATTCCACAACTATCACACACAACGCCGTCTAGTCCCAAGCTAAGCTGAGCCTGTGTTATGAGAATTGATAAACATACTACTTACATTTATAAATGCATACATTTTATAGATAAATTAAACCCAGATACAGAACAAATGATCGTGCTCATCACACAAACATTTGTCCTGATTGGGAATCGAACCCACGACCTCCGGCATAGCAGTCGGGGCCACCAACCACTAGACCAACAGACCTGTCTAAATCTGTCTGTTAGTTTGTATTTACTTTAAAAGCCAGCGATAAATCAGTCATTGTTTTTGTTTTTTTTTTAATCAAAGTCGGGGCCGTATCTACTTTGTAAACAAATTGAAAAATCAGACTCCAATTCTATGCAAAGAAGCCGTAAGAACCTGTTTTTTCATGTCTGAAGCATTTTGAAATTGACCTCAAGTAACAAGAAATATAGGAAAGAAAAAGACGATATAGTAGGTACAAAAACGCGAGGTTACGGAGCCCTCTTTCATGTACTGATGGTGATCACCGGGGTGGTTTTAGTGAGGTAAAAATCCCACACTCCCTGGTCTGTCCCCCAAAAGTCCAGGCGCCTTTAGAAGGTACCACACGAAAAAAAAAATGTACAAAAACGCATGAAGGGTTCCGTCCGTACCTTCCTCAGCAAAAAATGGCTAAAACATTACGTTTATTGTATGTGAGCCCCATTTAAATATTCATTGTATTCTGTTTTTTGTTTTATTTATTTTTAGTTTTTTTAAGGTTTCGTACCTCAAAAGAAAAAACGGATACGGCCTCTTAGGATCACTTTGTTGTCTGTCTGTCTGTCAGGACCCTTTATCTTGTAAACGCGAAAAGGTATCAAGTTGAAATTAAAACTGTATACTCAATTCTGTAATCCCTTTGAGCAGTGCAAAACAAATTTCAAAGTATTCTAAAAAAAAAGATACGGATGTTTATGTCGCAAAAAACGTATATTTCGACACTCTCAAGAGAATCAAAATTTATAGGGTACTTCCCGTTGACCTAGAATCCTGAAATTTGGCATGAAGCAAGGTCTCATAGCACAAATATCTATAATACTATATTTTTTTTTTTTTTGAATTTTTGAAAAATCTTTGATACTCGATTCGGGTATTGCATTATTTTCATAGGTAGGTTTGTACGGAACCTCAGAGCACGAGTTCCATTTGCACTTGCCGGTTTTTTTTTTGTTTTATAGCGGTAACAAAAATACTTTAGGTAACTGTGAAAATTTCAGCTCTCTAGCTATCACGGTTCAAGAGATACAGCCTGGTGACAGACAGATAGGGTCCCGTTTATACCCTTGGGTATGGAACCGTACAAAACATGTTGACTTTATAATTATATCTACATTAACACCTAAATGTAACTTTGAAATTACTTACAAACTTACTGAAACCACAATCTAATTATTTTTCCCATTTCATCCGCATTTATTAAACCATTATGATTTTATGAAAATTGCATCATATCAACGTCCTCCAAAACAAAGTGATTATGTCCACAAAATGGCCACTTCGCTGGAACACTGAATAAATTGCTGAAAATTTTATTGCATACATAATTTCCATTTTCGTAAAGCTCTTGGATATAATGTCAGGATTTATAATGATGAGGTTGTTTTGAGAAGGTCTTTTAAAAGCGGCTTTTGTTGTTTAATTTTCATTCAAAAAGTCTATGGGTTCGTGGTTACTACCCATCTCAATTACTCGCATCATTTGATTATCATTCATCGATCAGCCAACCAAAAATAAAAAAAGAAAACAAAAAAATCAAAATATTTTTATTGCACATAAACTTATATTCTACAATAAAATTCTACAATATTCTACAACTATCAAGCCAAGCTAAGCAGAGCTTGTGTTATGGGTACCAGACAGCTGATAAACATACTTATATATTTCTAAATACATACATATTATAGATAATTACACCCAGAAACAGAAAAATTATCGTGCTCATCACACAAACATTTGTCCTGGGTGGGAATCGAACCCATGACCTCCGGCATAGCAGTCAGGGCCACTAACAACTAGACCAACAGGCCAGTCAAAAATGTATGAGCCTAATATGAGCACTTATAAAACGCTCCTTACAGTTAAAACCACAAAAATCCAATATACTCTCTAATACACCTTCCAAATCTCCATTACCCGTAATTGAAATATCATGAAAACAAACGATCCACTTCAAAGTGGAATCGTTGCAAAAAACAGTGTAAAAATACTCCTGAAAATTATTTTTGAAGTGTGCAAGTGTATAAGTGGGTGAAAAACGACTGAATTTCAGCCTTCGACCGGAACTGAGTGGCCCACTAGAGCTTAATCGACTGTCAATTCATCCCACTCAAAAAGTTAGAAAAACACACACAGGGGAGATTCGCAAAATCAGACCTTCCAATGACAACAGCTGCACGTCAGGCATATCAAGTATTTGATGTAAGAAATCATGACTTCTCCCACACTAGGGTCTCACTTCTACGGTCCGGAGTAAGCGTTTTACCTCGTCTTTTAAACCGCGTTAATCGAAGAACTGGAACAGTTAACCTGCTGCGGTCTTCCCGTCCGGTTATAATTCATGTATGTTTAAGGCTAGAGTAAATAGGCTGTAATAGTGGGCCGCACCATTAACAATAGTATCACTGCTTACCATCAGCTGGGATTGCAGTCAAGCACTAGTTTATATCAATTAAAAAAGGTAGAGCAAGAGGGTGTCAGACTTCTACTAATTCTATTGTATTATATTTCGGTCTAGTATCCGCAACTCCACGACAAAAGCGCCTATTTTGAGTACGGGTGGGGTAAATGTGTCATTCGATCCACTCCAGCTCCTCGAGGAAGGTCAGCAGTGCCTTGAAGCTACTGACCATTTCACAGAGGGTACCTGGCTTTCCCATGTACTTTGCCCTATATCCTGTGATCTCTGGGCAACTTAGAAGCCGATAAACTGCTGTCTCGTCCTTCTCCATGCAGGCTCTGCACAGTGGGCTGTCTGTAATTCTAATGCTAGAGAGGTGCTTATTAAAGGTCCCGTGGCCAGTTGTAACGGCCGTCACTTTGAGTTACTCTTTTACTAATTAAAACACAACTGTGCCCTACAGTTGCCTTTTGCATTCTAGGACCACAGTTTACACTTCGGAATTTCCTTATGGAGCAAGTCAGGCTTGTCAAGTGAAATTTGGACTTGAATATTGACAGATTGCATGTTAGTGACTGTAGTAGTTGTCAGTTGTTGTGCTGCAAAGTCTGTGGGACTGTTTGAAAGAATAATTGCAGCCCTGGAACGCAAAGGACAACTAAAAGATGTGAAGTGTGGTTTTTGTCAGTAAAAGTCTGACACGCACCTCCACTTCACCCTAGATTGGAAGATGTTGTTAGATGATTTCCCGTCTTGAAAAAAAAATACCCGCTTATAAAAGAAAGAAAAGACATTTTGAAAACACTAATTTCATTTTGCGTACAGCTTTGGAGTGGACTACTCAATCTTTAATTAAAAAGCGAATGTCATTTCTACGTGAACGTGAGTATATCAATAACATAAAAAATATATATATAATGTAGATTAAGTTATATTACTGTTCATTTTGAAATACTCAAGCATTACATAATTGCTTGCTTCTGTGATCGAGGTTCGGACGTATTCATGATTATTCATAAAGGCAAATTCAGTTTATGATCGAAAACATATCAATTAAGTCACGGATATTAAATGGCCGTAAGTTATTTTGAAAGCAAGCCAACCGTTTTAATATGCATGTTTTTCCAGCCAAAAATTTGGTTGTATAATTTTAAAGGTATTTTCAGTTGAAAAAAATTTGCACGAAAACATAAAATTCTACTACCGGTATAAAAGTATTTTATTTTTAAATCTTGTGTTGTATCAAACCTTTTTTATTTTCTTTCTTTCTGGCGTTCTTTCTTCCTTTATTTTTATATAAACTAGTGCTTGACTGTGATCCCACCTGATAGTAAACAGTGATGTAATCGATGATGGTGAGGCGCACTAGTCTTCTTTCTTTTTTTCTTAATCTAGTTGATATTCTTTCTTTTCGTTCAACAATTGTAGTCTTATTTTTTAACAAACGTCCGAAGATAATGGTCTTTCACATTCATACTAATAATACAAGTAGCTGAAGTAATTTTGATGTATTAGTTTTTGGAGAAAAACCTAGGATAGTTTTTACTTTGGGAGTACATTTCATTTTGTAAATTTCCTACTTTGACGCGAGCGAAGCCGCAGGCAGAATCTAGTTTCATATTTTAGTAGGATAGGATAATTTTACAGCTGAAAAAAAATTAAAATCAGCTCAAGTGAGTGATTTCTTTATTTATTTATTTTATAATTTATGTACACACATATAAAAGAAAAGGACAAAAGTATTATGACAAAAAAAATGTACAAAGGTCTTATCTTTGTTCTTCTCACGCTAAGAATCTGCGTTCTTCTAACAATCTTCTACTGCTTTGTCCTTCTCATACTTCTGATTTTGTTCATTCTTCCTTTCATATACAGTCTATACTTCTGTGGAATGTGTTTCCTCTCGACATCAGGACGGCCACCAGTCTTTATGCATTCAAGCAGAAGTTGCGGAATTATTTTCTTCGCAGATAGCGAAGTCGTCTCATAAACAACTTTCTTTGACTTCATAAAAATATATGTATTTGTATATGTAGGTATATATTATATTAAATATATATATATGTATATTTTATTGATATATATTTGAATCCTTGTTTTTCTTAATGATCATTTCTTTTATGCACTTGCCATGTTTTCTCTTCACCACCCTTGGTTGACTGGTAGAGAATGCCTAAGGCATTAAGTCCGCCTTTGTACCTTTGTGTTGCATAAAGTTTTAATAAATAAATAATAAATACATAATAATATTGTTAGTTGACCCAATAATCCTACCCAACACGCAACTACAACCAGTATTCAATGAAAATATTTTTTCATAGCAAGCTTTTATAGCGCAGTATATACACACACACACACACACATCTATATATATAATTAATACTCATCAAGATCATTCCAAAAAGTTCAAATACGATAGAGTTATATTATTGCGCTTACTACCGAGTTTCTATGGCCATCTTCCAGTCATCAGACCCTGGTTACCATCTAGCACCAAAATACTCGTGAAGACAAATCACACGAGCCCAAACTCGACGGGGCTGTGTCGTTTAGTTACCGAGTTTTCTGGTTCCAACATCAGATCAACTCTACGTCATAATCATTATGCAGTGTCATCTGATTCACATATGCATGCTAAATTACAACTTAATCGGTAACCGAGAAGTGGATCAAATTTAACTTACAAGATTTGATCACAAACAAACATCGGGATAGGTGAAACCAAATAAAAGCTTGTAAAAATGTGTGTAGTTCTTGGATATCAAAACAATATTATTTAAGTAGTTATCTTACCGGCAATCTGTATAATTCAGGTATTCTACACAATACCGAAAGGGCAGCCGGTAATGTCTGTAAAAGACGAGAGCAAGGAAGAAGGTGATGTAATTTTAGGGCACCCCGACACGGACAGGTTAGGTTAGGGTTGTTTTTTTTATCACCCCCTGAACATGTAAGCCTTACTTTAATCTTTTGAATACTGTAATTAGAGACACAATAGAAAGACAATAGGTGGCGGACACCGGTGTCCTCTTGGGGCATCACAGTTTAAACTGTATTCTATACATTTCCTACGTATTGTATAGAACACCGGATTATACACCGTGTAAATTTTGGTCGTTTTAATACCGCGGTGGGTTGATTCGGTACATGAAACACTATTGATTTGTAATGAGAAAAATGTAAAATACTTTTTTTTTCAAACTCGAATTAATTTACGTAAGTACGAAATTAATTTCTTTAAGTAAACGTCAGCTGAGCGAGGTCAATGACATATAGGTAGTTAGTACGCAACGACCGACAACTACCTACAAGGCTATTATCTCGTTTACTTAAAGAAATTAATTTTGTACATGCGCATATTAACTCAAGTTTTAGAAAAAAGTAGTTTATTTTTTATATTATCTTTCTTCCCTCCATGGGATTAAAACGACCAAAATTGAACTGTGTATAGATTGCCGGTAGCAAATACACCCATTAATTTTTAGGGGGGAAAGGTCAAGTCCGTTCTTCAAACCAAACCATACCAAACAAACCCTGATATGTTAAACTTGAAATCTGTTATAATGAAGATCTAAGATTGTAAGTTACTTTGCAACAATTTCCATACAAAACGCGTCAATAGCACAATAACGTTGACTACACAATTTTAGTACCTAAAAGTGTTAGTGTTTTGTACTCCAGTTACTGACAAAATGATTAATTGAATTTTAGCTAATGTAGCGACATCTATGTCGTCACAAAAAGAACTAATCCTGCATCGCGCAAGTAAGATTCGCGGCGCGATTGGAACATATAGAACAAACCCGAAATCATCTATCGGGCAGTAGCCCACCAGATAAAACACCTGTCTGGTCCGAGGATCCTCCCTTTTCAATGGAGGTATGTGGGACTTTACCCTCTGTTCCACTACCTCCAAACTGGTGACCCTCGACAAAGAACGTCAGCGCAGCCTTCGTGCAGCAACTACTTCGTGACGTCATCATCACTTCCTCAAGCTTTCGAGCAGCGAGCCAAACAGCCAGCACCCACGGCTATATGGGTATCCTGACCACCAGCATGCCTACTTGGTCATACCTGGTCATCACCCTCAGCCTCATCAGCGACCTTGGCTAAGCACCTGTACCTTCGGCCAGTCACATGAAGAGCCTTGAAGAACCTCTCCTGGTCGACGACAGCAGTCCTACGTCGCACAGCACCGCTCCGACTCACTGGAGCCAGCCGCACTACTCCGACTCACTGGAGCCTGCAGCATCGTATCCCGACTCACTGGGATAGCACCACCCCGACTCACTGGGGCATCACCGCAGACAGTTCCGACTCACCGAGAACTATGCGGAATCCGGTTCCGACTCACTGGAACCAACCTCCATTGGCTTGGCACGCATCACACGACGCATCAAGAAGCATCAAGAACCATCGATCTCCGATCTCCGGAGGGGAGTGATGTAGCGACATCTATGTCGTCACAAAAAGAACTAATCCTGCATCGCGCAAGTAAGATTCGCGGCGCGATTGGAACATATAGAACAAACCCGAAATCATCTATCGGGCAGTAGCCCACCAGATAAAACACCTGTCTGGTCGGAGGATCCTCCCTTTTCAACGGAGGTATGTGGGACTTTACTCTCTGTTCCGCATACCTCCAAAGCTAACAATGTTAAGTATAAAGGAATTTCTATTGTGGGAAAATTTTAAGGAACAATGGCCCCGAACTTTGTTAGAAAATTGAATGGTAATATTTTAAATTTTTCTTTCACGATGAACGAACGAAAATAAGTAATAGAAAATTGACTTATTATTGCTAGTTAAAAGGCTGAAAAATGTTATTTTTTGTTTTCGGTTTCTTTTGGCATGGTATGTGAATTAAGGTCGTGTCAAGTTTAAAAAATATTTAGTTCCCCGCCGAACGCATTACTTTGTGTACTTTATTTCATCACCACTGCTCTCAAAACGGTGAAGGAAAACATCGTGAGACAAAAATTCGAAGACCTGTGATATCCACCGACCCGCACCGGGCCTGCGTGGTGGATTATGGCCTATTGCCTCTTTTAGAGACAAGGCCTGAGTCCCAGCAGTGGGAACATTATAAAGCTGATGCTATGCTATGCGGATGTAATATGTTCTAATATTTTTTTAGTATTTGGCTGCCAACGTATCGAGTCAGCTTTTTCGGCAAGTGAAGTAGAAATCGCGCCTGTTTTAAAGATTCCACATTTACTTACCAGCTTTGTAGATACCTACTTCAGCTACAAAACTATAACAATTTTACATTACAATATCTACTAGAAATTACTCGAGAAAATCCTGCAAAAAAAAATCCTGACTAATGTAGACACCACAGTAAAAGTAGACCCAAGTAATTGGGTGGCCAGATTTTGCTCAACTTTTGTAGTAGATTGTCTATTGTTTTGTCCATCAACTCTATAATAAAGCCCAAACTCTGTCCATGTCACCCACGCCAGATAATTAGGCCGTGTCCACATATAACCGGAACTTTTTGTTGGTGTTCGACCCCTACAGGGTGATGTTTATGGCAAAACTTCCGACCCCCACAAACATAAAAATTGCGAAGTCAAACAAAATCTCGGTAACACTGTGTCGCGGTGGCGTTTGCTTTGACACTCTACGTAATACACTGGGTGACATTATAAAAATATAGGGATGTGCTGTTGTGAGGTGAAAAGATTCAAAGATTCAAAGATTCAAAGCATTTTATTTCAAATAAACCATTTACAGGCACTTTTGAAAAGTCAAGAAGTCGGTCTGTCAGAAAAAATGATGCTAATTGCACATTCCAAAGCGTAGATCTCTATGGAGAAGAATGTGCAAGAAACTCCATGGACACTCTTGTACATGTGTCTTCAAAATGTATCGATAGTGTTAAAAACCAAATTTTAAGTGGTGACCTGCCGCGGATTTGCACGGATGGTATACTCTAAAACCTTCTTTGTTTGTTTAGTGGAAACCGTATTAAAATTCGTGGGGTAATGAGAAGTTAGATAATAAACGCATAGGACCTTTTAGCTTCCAAATAAAATAATGAAAACTTATAATTGTCAATTCATGAACTAAACTAGATCAACCAATTTTTAACGAAGAAATTGAAATTCTTTCGAATGCTTATTCAACTTTTTTTTTCTGAAGAGTTGAATTTAGTGTATTTATACGTAAAGTAATTTTTTAAGTAATTTAATCTTATGTTATTATATGAATTTCGAACCTGAAATAAACGATTTATTATTATTATAATGTAACTCAGAGTTGTGTATCGATAAACTCATATCGATACTCCCCCATCCTTGCGCTAACCGAACGCGCAGCTGTTATATTCCAGCCGAAGAATGCGTTCGAAACTTTACCAATATGCTACCAGTATTGAAATTTTCCTCGACAATGTATTTTTTTTCAATGTGCTCGCTTTTATTATCAGCCTTGAGGTACACGTATTACATAAGTTATACATTATGTATGAGAGTAATCTTCTTGGCTTTCTTATAGATAGTCTTTGAGTAAAGTAAATGGAAACACATTTATTGTGCGTACAGCTGAGTGTCTCAAGACGATAGTCTATGACCAGTGTGTTGCCAGTGATGATATAAAATATGGCACTAAAACATAGTTGCTTAATATGGGCTTCATCGAAAGGCTTACCGTCACCCAAAGAACAATGGGAAGTGCTATGCTAGGAGTTTCTTAAAAAAAAAAGATACGTTTTTTTTAGTAAACTTTTTCAACTCGATACCTCCACTCATTCCTGAGATAAAGGGACAGACAAACAGACAAAAAAGTGATCCTATAAGGGTTCCGCTGGCTACGGGACGATTTTGTACTTTCACTTAAAGTACAAAATTGTCCCAAGGAAACATACTCCTGGTATAAAAAGTACTTTAAGTTCTATTCCCAGTGTGCCATATTTCATCCAAATTCGTTCAGCCGTTCGAGTTAGAAGAAGTAACAAACATACATTCACACAAACACACCCCATTACAAACTTTAGCTTTTATGTTATTGTGTGATTATTTATTGATTAGCATGATGACTATTCATTCTGTGGGAATCACTGTGGATTTCTGAAAGAAAGACTGTCAGAAAATCTTCTGAAAAAAAAAACAGCGTTTGCAACAATCTACAATATATTTTTTTTATAATTATTCTACAAATCCATAAAAAAAAGCTAGAGAAGGTAATATCATCATCCAATAACTTCTCCCCATCTAGGGCGCAGCGGGAGTGCGTGTCAGACTTTTACAGACTAAAATCAACTCTTATATTCTTTGCCTTTCGTTCGAGGACCCCGGGATCCCTTTCAGAAGTTAACCCATGGTCCCAGTAAGCTTTTTCCCTGTTGGGCTCCTACGGTTTTGCTGATAGCTCTTTGAGGCGTACGTGAAACACTACGCGCCGTTCCCGACTCGGGCTCGGGCCTTATGGTTACGGGACGGCCGGGCGGCGTCCTACCCAGTTCCGCAAACTCACGCCCACGGTAGCAGGCACTGGCTAACAATCATCCCTGCTTTTATCTCTTACGATATCTTACCTTTCTGATCTCCCCACGGCGTCGTCACCTTCCGTTTGGCGCAGGTGCTGACCGAACACGGCAAGTTCGGTCCGTACCTGTACAAGATTCGTGCGGAGACGACGCCCGGGTGTCGCCACTGTGCGGACCGCCCGGTGGACACGGTGGAGCACACAGTCGAGGTGTGCCCCGCTTGGGAAGAGCATCGCCGTGTCCTCGTGGGGGTGATCGGCGGCGATCTCTCGCGCCAGGGCTTGGTTCAAGCCATGCTCCGGAGCGAGGAGGAGTGGCAGGCGGTCGCCTCCTTTTGCGAAGCAGTAATGCTAGCAAAGGAGGAGGCCGACCGCATTAGGCAAAGGCGCACACGCCGCCGCCGCCGCCGGGTTTCCGATCCCAATTTCCGGCCACCGTAGGCGCGGGCTCGCGGACGGTGGGCAATGGGTAGCTCGCTGTCCGTCCGTCCAGTAACAGACCGGTCCGAGCTCAGGTCGTCTACGGCGCGCACCGTTCCCGCGCGCCTCAAGGAGTTGTCAGCAAACTGTAGGGGTCCAGCAGGGCCGAAGCCTACTGGGGCCAAAGGTTATGTGAGACTGTCACCACAGGCCCCAGGATAAAGGCAAGGAATGGAAAGGTAGGTTTTTAGTCAGTAAAAGTCTGACACTATTTCCCGCCCCACCCAAGGGCGGGATTTGTCATTGGATGACTTTACCTACCAAAAAAAAAAAAAAAAAACCCTTTCTGATCTGGTTTCCGCACTTAATCCTTGGTGTTTGTAATGTATTTATCTCATTATATGTACTACAACATAAAATTTTCCTCTCAATAACTGAGCTACTATTTTCAAAGTAAAATAAGTAATATAATAATAATAATAATAATCTGTGGTTCACTGTCAACATGAAGTGTCGAAAAATTTTTTCTCCAATTTCTTTTAAACAATTCATATAGAAATATTACAGCAAAATTAAGTTATCCGACAAAAAAAAAAGGCCCAAAACTACAGTAAATCGTTTATTGTGAAATACCGGTGTACCTACATAAACTACGAGTATAATGGCTAAACGGAAAATAAATAGGCTTTATGTCATATTAAGGTCATATTTATGACAAAGAAAATTTCCGACAAAACATAAATGTTGACGAGAGCCGCAGCACGCCGTGCACGCCCATCACCTCCGGCCTCGTCGCTCAGCTCCGCCTCGCCGCCGCCGGAACCCAGCCCCACTGTGTGTGCTGTGACACCGGCCGCGGCAGTTGCGTCGAGCTCCAGCGACGAGTTCTTCTCTCCGCCGACGACACCACCACCTGCGCGTCGACGAAGAGGACGCCGGCCGCCGAGCGGCTTAGGACCTCGAGGCCCACCGGTCTCTGATAGGGTCCCAGCTCCCGGCGGAAGTGTGCAGCGCATGCGATGGACGCAATCCATCAACGAGAACGTCATGCGCTCATACTACGGGGCTACAGAGGGAGGAAACAACCTGACTGCGTACCGTGTTCGGATGCTCTCTTTGTTTCAGGTGCTTGAGCCAGCTGTCAACGTTTCAACCCAACGACTGTCGGATCAGGTGCGGGTCATCCTGCGTAACCACATGTTGGATGATACTGTACTTGATCGCCTCCGAACGGAAACGAGTAACCGTGCCATTGCCCCACCGTCGCAGTCTGTGGTACCACTTGTGGCACCACAGTCCAGCTATATATCCCACCATGCTGACGAGGAGGGTACTGACACGGTTACTAACGTAAGTACCCAGTGCAATGATGAACTGAGGAGTGCTTTGGAGTGTGCGATTCGGGAATATCGCAACATATTACCCAAACTTAGGCCACGTTTACCTCGTTTGCCCATGCATAACAAGAATAGGGCGCTGGTGGCTGCTCTGGATTCGCAGTTGTCTCGCTATTTTGATGACTGCGAAGATCTCACCGATACACACTCGATAATGTACTGCGCGGCCGTAGCGGCATGTCGTGTAGCTCACGTCAAATTCCCAAACAGTGACGTAGCTACACGACCGAAACCAGCTGTACCGGCCTGGCAGTGCAGGATCGAGCGTCGTATTGGTGGGGCCAGAGCACTCATTGGCAAACTAATTTGCTTCAGGGAGGGCAACACTCGTCCTAGAGTGATGCGCTTTGTGAGACGGGCATTTTCGGGGACAGACATCAGTCCCCGAGACTACATGTCCCGAGTCACAGAGCGCATCGACTTCCTGAAGCAAAAGGTGTATGCATGGGCAAACCGTATCCGCAGGTATAAGCGGCGGGTGGAGCGATACACCCAGAATCGCACATTCCGAAGTAACGAAAAGTGGGTGTATAGGACTTGGGAGCGACCGGAACAAAGTGTGACTGATACGCGCCTCCCAGATGATGACGCCATGACTTCATTTTGGCGCAACATCTGGTCGGTGCCTGTCAGTCATACTGAAGGTGGTTGGATTCGAGAGGTCGAGCGAGCGTGCGAATCAATACCAGAAATGGGGGCAGTCACAATCAGCCCCCAAGATGTTGCCCGTGCAGTCCGTCCGTTGCCTAATTGGAAGTCTCCAGGGCCGGACGGACTGCACAACTTTTGGATAAAGTGGCTCACTAGGTCGCACGCTCGTTTGGCATCTCAATATCAGACCGCCTTGGAGTCTGGTTTGCTACCCGAGTTTTTTACAACAGGAGTTACCCACTTGCTCCACAAATCTGGTAGCACCGCGGAACCCAAAAACTATCGGCCAATTACATGTTTGCCGACTGTTTATAAAGTTCTTACATCCATTTTGAGAGGTAAGATCAACTGCCACGTAGACAATAACGCTATTATGTCTGCCTCTCAGAATGGATGTAGGAATGGGTCCCGCGGTACTAAGGAGCTACTCCTCATCGATATGGCCATTAGCCAACAGGTTCGGCGTTCTCGAAAGGATCTGTCGACATGTTGGATAGACTATAAGAAGGCCTACGACTCAGTTCCTCATACATGGCTCATGAGGGTGCTAGAATTGTACAAAATTGATGCAATACTACGCACCTTCCTGATGTCATGTATGAGGCAATGGAGGACGGTCCTTCGCTATCCAGGATGTCGACATATTCGAAGGAATAGCGAACCGGTAAGGATCGAGCGAGGTATATTCCAGGGTGACAGTTTGAGTCCGCTTTGGTTTTGCCTAGCCTTGAATCCTCTGAGCACACTGCTGGAGAATTCAGGTCTAGGCTACCGGTTGAAGAGAGGTGGTCAGGTTATATCTCACCTCCTTTACATGGATGACTTGAAGCTTTTTGCCCCCAACAATCTGCAACTGATGGAGCTACTGAAGGTAACTGAAACCTTCAGTAGTGCCATCAGGATGGAGTTTGGTGTGGACAAATGTGCAGTCATGCATGTAAAGCGAGGGGAGGTTGTGGAATCCGTGGGTATTCAACTCACGGATTCCATTGGCCTGAGATCCCTCTCTCCAACTGAAACTTATAAGTATTTGGGTATGTCGGAAGCCCTAGGCATCAATATCACTGACATGAAACAATCGTTGAGGGAGCGCTTCTTTGGACGTCTGAAGAAGGTTTTCAATAGCCTTCTTTCAGGCGGAAACAAGGTGCGCGCCTTCAACGGTTGGGTCATGCCGGTATTGATGTACTCTTTCGGCGTACTCAAATGGACTCAAACGGAACTTGACGCCCTGGATAGGCGGGTCCGAACACTGCTGACTGCATACCGAATGCATCACCCACGATCGTCGGTGATGAGACTGTATATCCCGCGGAAGTGTGGCGGTCGAGGTTTTTTAAATGCCAAGACCCTCCACAACCGCGAGGTATGCAGTCTCAGGGAGTATTTCCTAGCTGCCGACGTGGGTATGCATCGAGATGTAGTGGCAGTGGACAAGGGACTCACCCCGCTCTCCTTGGCTAAGGAGAACTGGCGCAAACCGGTAGTGCTTGACACTAACGATCGCAGGGAAGTATGGCAGAGCAAGGAACTTCACGGACGCTTTTTCCGGGCCCTTCACGGGCCCGATGTAGACCAATTGGCGTCCGTAGCTTGGCTGCGTTTCGGTGACCTCTTTGGGGAAACCGAAGGTTTTATCTGTGCAATTATGGACGAAGTTATCATGACGAATAACTACCGGAGATTTATTGTGAAGGACGGCACGGTTGACATCTGTCGGGCGTGTCACCGTCCGGGAGAATCAATTCGTCACATTATCTCCGGTTGTTCTCGTCTGGCTAACGGCGAGTATTTGCATAGGCACAACCTTGTAGCCAAGATTATCCATCAGCAACTTGCTTTGAAATACTCTCTTGTGGGATCGGAAGTGCCGTACTACAGGTATGAGCCCGACCCAGTTCTTGATAATGGTCATATCACGTTGTACTGGGATCGGTCCATCATCACTGACAGGACTATTGTAGCCAATAAGCCTGATATAGTGGTGGTGGACCGAAACGAGAGGCGTGCAATGATTGTTGACATATCCGTTCCGCATGACGAGAACCTCGTGAAAGTCGAGAAAGATAAACAAATCAAGTATATTGACTTGGCTCGCGAGGTTGTCGACATGTGGGAAGTGGATTCGGCGATCATTGTACCGATAGTCGTGTCGGGTAATGGCTTAATAGCCAAGAGCCTCGACCAACACCTTAGGAGGCTCTCGTTAGGCGGCTGGATCAAGGGCTTGATTCAGAAAGCGGTACTCCTGGACACGGCTCGTATTGTTAGGAGGTTCCTTTCTCTGGAGCCCTGACCGCCGGTAGCTTGGACCCTGTTCCCGATACCGGTGGGACACTATTTTTTATATTTTTAAATGTTTTTTTTATGTTTTTTTTTTTAAAGAAATATTTAAAAATATAATTTATAAGTTTAATCTAATGAATAAAGAGAATAATAATAATAATATATTCCACAACTATCACACAACACCGTCTAGTCCCAAGCTAAGCAGAGCTTGTGTTATGGGTACCAGACAGCCGATAAACATACTTATATATTTCTAAATACATACATATTATAAATAAATAACACCCAGACACAGAACAAATGATCGTGCTCATCACACAAACATTTGTCTGTGATCACATTACGCAGACGAATTGTAATTTATTGTAATTATCTAACAGGCAAATTATGTCGGCCATTCATTCGCATAATGGGTAATGATAATCCCCTTAGGACACCCATGAGCAGGAAAAAGTGGAACAATTTACCTGCTGCGTTCTTCCTGGCCGACTATAATTTGGGTGACTTTAAGGCTGGAGTGAATAAGTTCCTTATAAAATAGTGCGCCTCACCATCAACGATTAGATCACTGTTTACCATCAGGTGGGAATAAGGGGTAAAGGTACATCGACTATAGAGGACGATTTCCAACTTATCGTTAAACCAATACTTTTTGAACCCCTCCTACTGTTATTTGGGAACCCGCTGGTGGCACAGTTCGAGGGTCATGAACAAACATGGTCTTGCACTTGGGCTTGGCCATCTTGAGTCCCAACTTGATCCTCTTAATCACTGACGCGCAACCCTGCTTGTCGCTAACTCAACCGCCACCTGCCTCCCTAGCTAAGTTACAATCGTTTTGCTTAGCGTGAACGCTTGGATATAGCCATGCCTCCAATGCCCTTATTCTGACGTCATCTCAATGATCAGTCACGTGGTTAGAACAACAGAATTGGGGGCGTGGCCTACTCCAAGCTTTCACGCTAAACGAAACGTTGTAACTTGGCTAGGGGGGCTGGTGGCACTCCTCTTGCGTCAGGGCCAACGTGTGGTTGATAACGTAATAAGTGCTAGGAATGAAAACCAAAAAGAGGGGAAAGAATACCTACACTTTATCTTTAAATAGATTTAAGAAATTTGTTTGAATTTATCATGGTTTTAAATAAATGTGTAATGCTTTTGAGCTAACTACAGATATCATGCAGCGAATTGTTATCACAGTTTGTAGTATTTTATCGTATTATTATAAACATGCATAAATGAAAAAAAAAATGCGTTAATTGAATGAAACAAAAGCTTAATTTTCATTAAAAAAACATAGTTAAATTATTACTACGGGAGCAATGAAATGGTTTCCTAAAATAAAGTATTTTAGCTGCAATTAAATTCTGATTTAGTTTTATTTTACGTAAACATATTAACAAACTGTTTGTTCCTAAAATCGTTTACCAAACAATCTCTAAATGCTATGCGAATTTAATTGCAAAACACAAACAGCGCGAGCAAAGCCGCAAGTAACAGCTAGTGCACACAACAAACAAGTTGAAAATGCAATCAAGTAACGTATACCTATATATATTTGGTCCCGACTCAACACGCTTACCAAACAAGTCTTAATTGTTTTAAACGAAATTGTAATTAAGGTTTGGAATACATTTTAGTTTTATTGGGAGATTTTGTGATAGACCCGAAGATATCCAAAGAAAGAAGTCCAAAGCTAAGGTAGCTGATAAAAAAATCAGCGTTCTTAAAAAGATCCAGCAGCACTTCACACCAGGACAGCATGAACACGGTGGAGCACACGATCGAGGTGTACCCCGCTTGGGAAGAGCATCGCCGTGTTCTTGTGGGGGCGATCGGTGGCGGCAATCACTCGCGCCGGGCCTTGGTACAGGCCATGCTCCGAAGCGAGGAGGAGTGGCAGGCGGTCGCCTCATTCTACGAAACAGTAATGCTAGCAACGGACGGCGGGCAATGGGTAGCTCGCTGTCCGTCCGTCCGGTAACAGACCGGTCCGAGCCCAAGTCGTTTACGGCGCGCACTGTTCCCGCGCGCCTCAAGGAGTTGTCAGCAAACTGTAGGGCCCCAGTAGGGCCGAAGCCTACTGGGGCCGAGAGTTAGATGAAAATGAACCCCGGGCCCTGGATGGCTATGAATGGAACAGGGTAGGTTTTTAGCCAGTAAGAATCTGACACTATCTCCCACCCCACCCAAGGGCGGGATTTGTCATTTGATGATTTTACATACCATAAACCTATACCTACAAAGTCACACAGCACAGGCGTTGGATAGCCAACCTTTTGGTTTTTTATTGAATGCATTTTAAAAAATGTGCGCAGGTATTACGTGACTTGTATATACAATCACCTTTCTGCTATCATTGTTGACATCTTACAGTTTGAATTAGTTCAAAACATTTCACCTCGTCGTTTATAAGATCGACGTATAAATCGGAGGACTAGAACAATTTGGCTGCTGCAATCTTCCCGTCCGAATAAAATTTTGCTGTCTTCAAGGCTAGAGTGAATAGGCTCTTAATAAACTCGTGCGCTTAACATAAATCTGGTGGACGTGGGCGGAGGACTTTTGATGGAGGTAATGAGTTTATGGTTGATGTGATTCTGGGACATTCAGAACCCCATTAAACTGGACCCGAGGTGGGTGGTGCGTAGCGAATTTTTGGGAGATGGGCCAACACAAATTCGGGGCAGTGGTAGTCACACCGCACCCGCAGACCCCGACACAAGTGTATATAAAAACACCAATGTGGTTCGAGTCAGCATGAGGGTGACAGACTCCTCCGGTCATCTCAGAAACATCAGCGAAGACCTCTGGGTACCACCAGTTGATTCCAGTTCTATGTTACAAACTCAAGCCTTCAGTATTCTCCGGGCTACTGTTAAAGCTTTTCGGATGAGAAACCATAATAAGCTCGGCCCATCCGACCTAAGTCTTTAAGTTCAGCAGTAAAATTGGTGACTACTTAATTAATATTTATGTTTTAATGATTCCAGTTAGTCAATTAATTTCAGTAAGTCCATTACAACCTTATGCTTTCCCAAAAGAAGAAGTCTCGTTCATCGGGAGTTTTAGGGCGATCCCCTACCATGGACGGCGAGCAATGGGTAGTTCGCCGTCTGGCCATCCGGTGAGGAGTCAGCCCAAGTCGTTGACGGACGTTTCAAAGATGTATCAATACAACCAATTTCTACGGTTTCCAGTAAAGTCGATGCCTGCAAGAATTATGAGGAATTTCTGAAAGCGGAATCCACTACCCAGACGTGGTTGTAGCCGTTAAAAATCTGACATAACCTCTAGCTCCACCCTAGAGCGAAAGAAGTCACTGGATGAATTCTCACAAAAGAAGCTGTATAAATGAGTAAATGTGGGAACGTGAAATCATCGTTTTTTATATAATCTAGCCACGTTTTACCGCCAGCTCCTTTGTATACAAATAGGCATTGGGGTCGGTTACGAGAACAAAGAGATCAAGAGTATATTGACAAATAAAAAGGCATGGACCGCGTATAACTGTAAGGGCAATATAAGCAACACACCTGCGTTGTGTCGAGGAATAATCTTATTGCGGGTTATGCATGCTTATTTAAATAAGAATAATCATACATTAAGTTAAAATTGAAGCGTCTGTTTATAATATTAAAACATTATTTTTTATGAGCAACGTAATGTCAATGATATTTCTTTACACAAAATAATAACACAAGCGAAGCACTGAGATATGAATTTACAGAATACAGAGCCTTCTGAATTCTTCTTCATTTAATTTACTCGTAATTTACTTTATCTTACGGTGTTTTTGATATCATACGGATTTCATCACCTATTTGGGATTGCCCTGCCCCGCACGCGTCCAGCGTGCGTATTCTCCGCATCACAATAAATGCTTGTAAGAAAAGGACATCCGCATGCGGAGCAAATCCGCGTACGTGATATAATCCGCACAAGATTAAACACAACCTTAGTATTTCGAACAATCTTGTAGCCTAATATATGAAAATACTAATGACGTTTAAATGGAATAACTATGTTACGCCACAAAAAGAAGCGTGGCCCATGTGCGAGGACACTATGTCGTCACCGAAGCAAAATGGTCTAACATCATTAATTCCATCATTAATAGTCTAACGTCATTATTTCCACTAAGAGTAGAACCAAATACCAGTAAGTGCAGCTCATTATATATATCAGGATGAGTGATGATGACATTAATGACCGTATTTTTTTTCTCGTTAACTTAGAAGTTTCATTTTTTCTAGGCTTCAAGGGTTTAAGTTTCAACTTGATACCTCACTCATTCCCGAGATAAAGGCTCTTAATAGACCGACAAACAGACAAAAAAGTGATCTTAAAAGGGTTCCGTTTTTTCCTTTTGAGGTACAGAGCCCTAAAATGGTAAACTAATAAATAAGGGGAGCTTTTTTTTTTCTGCATACTTCAGTGGCGTCATGTATTAAACATAGCCAGTATAGAGGGCTACCTATATTTACTTCATAAAATGGGTCAGTGGACAAGAATAAAATTATTCATATTTAACAATGTACCCAACACTCTTCGGTATTAAAACAAGGTTTTGATATCGACTTCACGAAGAGTTTTTAATTACTGGGATTAATTAATTCCGAATTGGCCAAGTGATTCTTGTAACACAATTATCTCTGCGGTCTATCTTGTTTTAATTTATGTTGCTTTCTTCAGACTCAGTTTTGGTAGAAAATTAACTGGTTTTTAATACATTTATTCAGTTAAAAATTGGTTTGTAATTAATTGCTTTACCGCAAGGTAAATGCTTCTTTTATTTTCCACTAGATTCTGCCAAGCTAGACCAAAAATCTGAGAGTAACATAGCCACTGCCAGTTCTTCAACCTTCATTCCTGACTGGCCTGTTGGTCTAGTAGCTAGTGGCCCTGACTGCTGTGCTGGAGGTCGTGCGTTCGATTCCCACCCAGGACAAATGTTTGTGTGATGAGCACGATCATTTGTTTTGTCTCTTTGTGTAATTTATCTATAATATGTATGTATTTAGAAATATAAAATATGTTTATGTATTGTTTATATATGTTTATCAGTTGTCTAGTATCCATAACACAAGCTCGGTTTAGTTTAGTTTAGAATATATTATTATTCCGAAGAATCGATGAACTTAATTTGAAGCCAAGCATTAATCTTAATCCATTTCTTTTGTTCACAGGATAACCCTGATAACCAATTCAAGTCCATCCCCCTTGGGTTGTGGTGGGCCATCGTCACGATGACCACGGTGGGCTATGGTGATATGGCCCCGAAGACGTACCTGGGTATGTTCGTGGGAGCCCTCTGCGCGTTGGCTGGTGTACTGACCATCGCGCTACCCGTTCCTGTCATCGTGTCAAACTTTTCAATGTTTTATTCACACACTCAGGTAAGTGTAGATTTTGGTTTGCAAAGATTTTGTTGGATTTAAGACATATATGTGTCATCAAAGTATTGTGTGTGTTTCTTCTACAAAGTGTTTGATAGTGTGTCATTCGATGCCAAATTGTTTTTTTTTTCTGCGAAGATTTTTTCAGGTTTTGATTTTTTCGAGAGTCGTAACTACTCGTATATCGAATGCGTTTTTTCATGTTTTATTTTGTTTGTTTACTCCCTTAATAATAAAGCAGTGTCCAAGATTTGCGTTGGCAATTATACGCGTACGGGATTGCAAAGCGAAGCGGCGCGATCAGACAATTGATAAATTTATTGCAACAGCACGTTGGTGCGGAAGTCGACGAGTGAAGTGAATCAGATGTAATTAGTATATTTTCGCGCAAACTCTTGCTATGTGGTGAACTGTTTTAAATCAATTAAGTCCGAAGTAGTGATTTCGCACGCACGTAGGATAATACCACCGAGTTGCTTTAAATGCGCGTGAATCGCATTACATGGCTTCGAAACTACATTCGCATTGGATCACTCACGCCCCGCTCGAATATCTAAAGTACTTATGGAAAAGCGTTTTACAAAAAAATTTTAGAATAACACATGTGTTAGTATTATTTTCTAGAAGAAGCAATTACGATACCCACTGATTGCTATCTTATTTTTTTTCCTTAACCAGGATACGTGACTGTGTACGATGTAACCATGGGAACCACTTAATGCTGACCAATATTGACCACGTCACGTTTCTGATTTGATTAGCTGTGACGTCATAACGGATTCAAACGGAAATATTGATAGAGCTGTTAATAATTTTGGAGCTTATTCCAGATTTACCGTGAAAGCTTCTTATAATAACTTTATTAGAAAATCTATCATCTATACTGACCTATCTGCTCTCCTATACCAGCGCTGCGTTATTTTACGTTCTTAAATATCGCAGCATAAGCTGAGTTAGGCGCCTTTTTGGCCTTGTACAGATTTTAATATGTTATTTTTCTCTACTTTTATTTTACTGTATGTGTCAGGTACGAATAAACGTTTTTCTTTGTTTTTCCCTATTGATGATTATTTATTAACTTGAACTATACTCGTAGCCCTGAATATTTCAATTTGCCCTGATTACTTAAACAACAATATCAGCCATAGTAATTTAGTTACTGTAAGCATGTGGAAACTTTATACAAAAGCACAGAAACGGACTTAATGCTTTGGATGATGCAAAGACTTACTGTGGTTGGTGCAAAATTATATTAAGCATTTTATTCAAAACAGATATATAAATATTAAATTTATTTGTTAATAAACAATAAATACAACATACTTAGATAAACAACATTATTTTTAGTATATGCGAAACCTAATACACCTGTCTAGTATTTTTATATAAAGAATCTATGTACATGAAAAATCACAAAGTTATAAGCTTGTCATGCTACCTGGTTGGCCGCACAAATACATGGTTACTGGACCATCTGGGCGACTAGGGTGTTATTTCGCAACCGCACCCAGCTGTGCAGACTCCTAATGCCCGTTATGACCTGCCGTGACCTATATTGTACTTAGTGTCAGTGGTGTCCAACTTGTGGCCTTTTTAAGAATTTTTGGGAAAAAATATAATTTGGTGTAAAAATTATTGGAATCGATTCAGTTACTGATTCTAAACAAACTATATTCAGGTTTCGCATATACTAAAAATAATGTTGTATAATAATCGCCGCGTACGGACGCAACGCAGCTAACCTCCGCGACGCCATTTTGTTGTACGAATTCGTAAAAATGAGTCTCAATAGTATTAAGAAACATATGTAACTTTGTGAAGCCCAATAAACATTAAAGTTTTAAAGAAGAACTTTTAGACTGGCCCCATGTATTTATATACTCGAATGAATATCCAACTTAATTTATTACTTACTTTAATTAATCTGTAAGCTTTCTGTAAAACTAAATAACGTAAAAATTAAAGCTTTAAGTAGCTTAAGAAGAAACTTAGTCGTACAAAGTTTAAGCAACTTGAGTTGTAAGCGAAGTTCCGTGAAAGATAACCAGTAGTTTGTGGTACAGAAGAATTGTACTCGACAGGTGTGAAGTAAACTTTAATAAAAATAGAGGTTGCGAATTTCAATTCAAAGCCGTGTTCACCGAAGCTTGGGTTTTTTGTTTTCTTGAAAAAGTATCCTTGCGTTTTTTACAAGCTTTCTATTAGCTTGCACTGTATGTAACTATGTATGTTCGGCTCAAATCTTGCAACTCAATTTTGAAGCAGATATCTTCAACCGATTGAGCTGAAATTTTACACGCATGTGTAAATCAGGTGACAATGCAACATTATGATGACATGGAGCTGATCTAATGATGGAGCTGGAAGGTAGCCATAGGAACTCAGCAATAAAATAATACAATCCCATCGAGTTTGGGCTCGCTTGATGACTATTGACGAGTACTTTGATCCTGTATGACAGCCAGGGTCTGATGATGGAGCCGGAAGGTGATCATAGGAACTCCGCAGTTATACGATACAAACCCATCGAATTTAGGCTCGTTTAGTTTGTATTGACGAGTACTTTCATCCTGTATGGTAGCCAGGGTCTGATGATGGAGCCGGAAGGTGGTCATAGGAACTCCGCAGTTAAACGACACAACCCCATCGAGTTTGGGCTAGTTTGATTAGTATTGACGAGTACTTTCATCCTGTATGGTAGCCAGGGTCTGATGATGGAGCCGGAAGGTAGTCATAGGAACTCCGCAGTTAAACGACACAACCCCATCGAGTTTGGGCTAGTTTGATTAGTATTGACGAGTACTTTGATCATGTATGGTAACCAGATTCTAATAATGGAGCTGGAAGGTTACCATAGGAACTTCGTAAGAAATCGACACAATCCCATCGAGTTCGGGCTCATTTGATTTGTATTGATGAGCACTTGGATCCTTTATGGTAACCAAGGTCTGATGATGGAGCTCAGTCAACTGGTTATAAGGTTTAGATTGCCTACTTACTGTTGGTTTTAAAATATGTGCCTAAACAGAGCATAAACGACCTTATCTTTAGATTGCGTTTTCTTAAAAGTTTGATTTTTTATAAGCTTTTATTTGACTTGCAATGTATATATGTATGAATGTTTGTTCTGGTGAAATCTTGCAATTCAATTTTGAAGCAGATATCTTCAACCTTGAGCTGAAATTGTGATACACATTTAATTCTGATGACAATGCATGGTTAACTATATGAAGTCAATTAAAATTCAAAATCAATTATAAAAATAATAAAATATGGCGGAACATTTAAGAATTTGAACTAGTTATTTTTAATACTCGTACACTCCTACATAATTATAAAATTAAAAATTTAAAAAAACCCCCGACAGTCCTTGTCATCAGTATGAAATGTTGCAATGTAATGAGCCCAAACTCGATGGGTTTACTAGTAGGCGTTCCAAAGTTCCATCAGCCACCTTCCAGATCTAGCATCAGGTCCTTGTCATCATGAGAAATGTATGGTACTAGTTAAGGCGAATCTAATGAGCGCAAACTCGATAAGTTTACTATGTTAATAAGCAATCCAGGGTTCTTATCTTCAAGCTCCATCATCAGACCAGCTAAATGGCACCAGATTGTACACGAGTCAAATATTAGATCACACATATGTTTAAAATAAAGTAAACACCCATTTACTGTCTAAAATGCCTACCACAGTTAACAAACGAGCTGATGACCTTAAACACCTGCACAGATCTTCATAAATTGTAGCTAAGAACCATCTTGATTAAGCCAGCTTTCAAACAAAAAAAACCGCATCAAAATCGGTCCATTCGTTTGGGCGCTACGATGCCACGGACAGACACATAGACAGACAGGTCAAACTGATAACACCCCTCTTTTTCGCCGGAAGTTAAAAATAGGTACCAATTGAAAGGGCTTGCAGAGAGTAACTTGAAAAATAAAGTGGCATTACTCTAAATCCAATATTCTTCTTTTTCTCAGTCATACTTTTGGTAGTGGACATGGATTGTCTGGCAGATTGGTTGCGGCTTTTGCGAGATTTCTTAATCTCTCTCTATTCATGGCAGTTCGTGTACATTCAATGAGGGGAACACTTCGAAGATGATTTAGTGAGGTCTGTCCATCTGGCAGGCGATTGGCCGCGAGAACGTAGGCCCTCTACTTTTCCCTGTACTACTAAACGTTCCAAAGAGCTTTCATTGCGTATGATATATCCAAACGTCTTAAAAATTCGCTGTTGCACAATCGACGAAAGTTTTTGTTTGATGCAAAGCTCTTTAAGAATCGAAACGTTAGTGCGGTGAGCAGTCTGTTTTATCCTCAGTAGACGCCTCCAACGTCACATTTCAAGAGCATCAATCTTTTTACGGTGCTTGAATCTTTTCCGCCTTTCTCAGTATTTGTGATTATGGATCCCAGGTAGATAAACTCTGGACAACTTTGCAATTGGCTATTTCATGTAAGTTAGGTTGATTGTTAGTCTTACAATCCACCACCATCATTTTTGTTTCATAAATCCAACCTAGACTTTTCAGGTGGTCGCCTCCTTCTGCGAAGAAGTAATGCTAGCAAAAGAGGAGGCGGACCGCATCAGGCAACGGCTCTCACGCCGCAGCCGCCACCGTAATTCCGATCCCGATTTCCGGCCACCGTAGGCGCGGGCTTGCGGACGGCAGGCAATGGGTAGCTCGCTGTCCGTCCGTCCGGCAACAAATGGGACCAAGCCCAAGGGCAGGGGATGTCATTGGATGATTTTACCTACCATAAAAAAAGTAAAAAATGAACCTGGCAGACTTCTAAAGATAGAAGACTAAGTTTCTTATGCTTTCCTATAATATGGGTAACAATTAAATGTATTTGCTGAGAATACAAATGTGATTTAAATAAGGTATAACTAAAAAGTAAAAAATAAATTATAAATAAAAAAACTTTTTTAAAAACAAGTTTTCAATTAAATGGCCTAAAAAGAAGATAAATGATATAAATGATAAATAAATGATAAATGATATTTTATTTTTGCAAATAGGTTCTCAAAAACACTTTTACACGTCAATTTTTTTTTTTTTTTTTTCGTCAATTTTAACTAGATGAGGCCGGTGTTTCCTAGCTGACTACCCTGAGAAGAAACACCGAAACAAACTCAGGGGTATAATATTTTCAAAATCTCGCGACAAGCTTTTGTATCATATAAATTGTGTAATGCCGTTCTAAATTGATAGTAAAAGTTATAAAAGAAAATATTATTTTCTTCTTTTTAGGCCATTTAATTGAAAGCTTGTTTTTAAAAAAGTTTTTTTATTTATAATTTATTCAGTTGGGTCTTAGAAATGAATCTTGTTACAAAAGATATGATTAATAAAAACCATTAAAGTGATACATTAATTAACCGACTTTGGAAAGGAGGAGGTTCTATGTTCGGCTGTTTGTTTTTTTATGTATGCCAATTGTGGCGCAATTTTGAAAATTCTTTTTTTGATTGAAAGATTATGCATGAAGTAAAATTGCTTTGTTTATACATGTTGTCGGTGAATGACTGGAGAAAGAATGGGAGGGGATACATAGAACTGATCTGATGATGAAGCCGAAAAGTAGGTACCGGAATTCTGTAATAAATTAAAGTATCCTGGCCGTGTTTGGTATTATTAGTATTCTCTTGATCATTTGATGATGGAACCAAATAGTGTAAGGTATGTTGTTTGTTTGGGTGAGGGGTAGTACAATTAAAAAGTGAAATAAAAAACTTTTAATAAAAAAATACAACCGACTTAAATATAAGTTATTTTTAATTAACAATACGGTAAAAATAAAGCCGCAAATCAGAAATTTCACAGAAATTGCCTTCAATACACCTTAAATATATCCCAATTCAGTTTTATCCAAAAATTATCAACTTCGGAGTAAAGCACACAAAGAATTGGACTTTAATTAAACTTACTGATGACTTTGAAAGTCGCATTTTGTTTACAATATTCTGTTCTGAAGAGACTTCAACGTTTTCATTGAGATTTCGTTCTATGTTTGTTATTACGTGGTTTAGTTAGAAAATTTATAGATATCTTTGTTTAAACTTGTGTACAGTAGTAATATATAAGTAGACTAAATGTATCAAGGCATTTTCTACCAGTCAACCTTCGGGTAAAAAAAAAAAAAACAAAAAATAAAAGCACTGTGGTAAGTGTACACTATAAATAAATAATAGATTGTTGTTCCAATTTCTTGCTTATAGGTACCTATGAAATAACCGTTTTCTAAAATGGGTGGCTTCGAAGTGTTATATCTTAGGATTGACTTGGAATTTTAAGTTCAAATAAACTTTATATTAGTTAATTAGCCCATTATTTCCCACTGCTGGGCGAAGGTTTCCCTCTCCCTTTTCCACATCCGTCTGTCCTCGGTCATCGCGGGCCAGTCCCTCCGGTAATTACCTAGCTCATTTTTTCACCTTCGCCTTGGTCTTCCGCGATGTCACCTTGTGTTTAATGGGACCCAATAAGTGGCCCTTTTAGCCCACAGCTCACATGCGGCAGACATGTCCGGCTCAATCCCATTTTAGTTAACTTTATATTAAATTTACATTTTTTTAAACTAGGTATTTATTGGTTTCTTTGTGTTTTGTATTTTCTGTAATATTGTAGTACTTATAATCATGACAGTTAATTAAAACAGTTTTTCATAATATTAAGCGTTCCAACGTAGAAACGCAATATCAATGACGTGTACCTACAACTTTCTTCTAACAAAAGAACTCAGAAGAGAAAAGAAATATTCTTTGTCAAATTAAAGTAGTAGTCAAAATTCATCTTAGTCAAATTTTGTCTTGTTGCCGCCCTGAGAAGAAAAGTTATTCGTGAGATAAAATTTCTCACGTGAAAGTTAAACATCCCATTCATTAGCAGTTTTAATTCGGCATATATGTGTATACGAGTAGTACGGGCTTGGTCCTGACTGGGGGGCTGGATGACGCGCTACTTATTGCTCGCCGTCCGTGGAAATGTTCCGCGACTCCTGACACCATTATAATTATAAATCCTAAGGTATTAAAAAAAAAAATGTATAAACTAGTGCTTGACTGCGATGTGAGCAGTGATGAAATCGTTGATGGTGAAGCACACTGGTTTATTAAGAGCCAATTTACTCTAGCCTTGAAGACACCTAAAATATAATCGGACGGGAAGACCGCAGCAGGCAAATCATTTC